>OX393583.1:18091463-18201730 GCA_947652605.1 Elmis aenea
TCTTGCTGGCACAGAGCCGCTATTCATAACTCATATCAAACGTTACTCCTCGCCTCTCTCTCGACTATAATTTATATCCATTCTCATTTCTGTCTGCCTAACAACTTGGGTTCGTATTTGTATTTATTACTTGCCACTCTTGACAAACATAAATAAAACAGCATTTAACATTTATACTGCAATACGCGACAGCGTATAATAAAGCAGAAAGAATTAGTCTAATTCTTCAGCAAACGCTTCGTTGTGAAGGAGTATGTACCTACGGCAGGGCGCTCGACACTCGAGCTGTAGATCTGCTCTTTTAATGTATAACCGAGCACGCATGAAGTCCTCGACAGCCGCGCGGTCCTAATTAGAGCGCATGTGACGCCTTTGTTTAAAAATCGAGCCCGGATTTTTCGTTTTGTTCTCGACTCGAAATTAGTGAGCGAATGAACGCGTCGCTTATCATTGTGCTCTGAACTCTGAATGCGTTCTTTTTAATTAGGGAACAACATCTGTGTTCTGTTAGTGTTGCACAGGGAAACGAATGAAAGACGTCAAGGAGACGCTTTCGAAATTGTACTGATAAAACCTACAAATGGAATAAAAATATGATCAGTCTCCATAAACGTGAAACCACTAGCGTATTTTACGAAAGCAGCTGAAAAATTACCATATTGTTTTTTTGTACACCATGTACCTATCGGGTGATCGAAAATGATTGATGCCAAGGGTGTTAGGAACTTTGTTCGAACGGATGGTAACCCATAGGGAAAAATCAGTGGCGTAGGAAAAAAAGTTTGTATTGACAGAACGGGTAATAATATTCTCCATTTAAATACGACAGCTACAGTTTTGGTAATCTATGCTTGTAAGGGACCGGAAATCTGAAGTTGCAGCGACTAGCACTGACAGCGTCAACTTCCATAAAAGGTTTGCAGCCCACTATACACTACCGCTTAATATAGTCTATGTGTTTATAGCTGGGGTTTATGCATAATGGTATGATTAATTTGTTGTTTTATTCAGTGTTTTAATAAGTTATTTCAATTTTTCACTTCGTAACTAAACAGCTGTTTTATTGCAGGAGTTTTTATAACTTATTTCAATTTTTAACTAAACATTTGCTTAGCCAGCCCATGTCATTGTTATAAGGTATTTAAAATTTGAAGTTGCTAACTAAATAGCTGTTCTTTTTTAATATGTAACTTAATAATGGCAACTAATAAATTATTTCAATTTTTCCTTTCGTAACTGAACAACTGTTTTATTGCAGATATTTTTACAACTTATTTCATATTTTTAACTAACCATTTGTTTAGCCCATGTCCTCTGTTATAAGTTATTTGAAATTTGAAGTTGCTAACTAAACAGCTGTTCTTTTTTTAAATGTAGACAACTAAATAATAGCGCAACTGTAGTACAATGCAAATTTTTAATATGTAACTAAATAATAACAACTATAGTACAATACAATACTTTTGATACAGATAATAATAACTAATTCATTTACATATTGTGGAACATGCACCGTTTTCTAAATTTAAGAACGATGACAGATGTTCGGTGTATGTTATTTTCACCTTTCAGGAATAGTATGTAATCGATAGATGTTGGTGAGCTGAAGAAGCACTCGGGACCACATCTGTGCCTGGCGTTGGTTGTTCTTAAAAATCTTGGACTGGATTGCTGACAAATAAATTGTGCTACGTTCACATGGTAGCATGATGATGTGGTCCATCCGTTCGGTGTGCGTTATTTTCACATATTGGGAATAGAATGTTTTCGATGGAAGATGTTGGTAGGCCAAAGAAACACTCGGGACCATAACTGTTCCTTGCGGTGTTCCGAGGGACTTTGGACTGCCGGTAGGTTTGAGTGCTGTAACAGATATTTAATTATTATTTGCAGACATTTTTTTAATGTCACAACTTTACCTTATAAGAAAGAGTGAAGCAACAATTGTTTTGCCAGCAATTACTTAGTAACGATGTTGTTTTAGATGCAGTGAAGGCTGATTAAAAATATATTTAAAAACAAAAATTAAAAAGATTATCAGGATACAACGATATGGCGCTATTCTCTTTGTTTATATAGATGAGCAAAAAAGACGACAATATTGAAGGTTGCAATAGCAACTGCTAGTGGAAATGGACAACTAGTAAAGTACCACCTAGAGCTCTGCTGTGATGGACACTGGATCTTAATTTGTATATAACTGGGTATCTGCAGGAGTTTTCTGGTGGAATTTGTAAAATATTGAAAACAAAAATGATCATAATGCATGATGGTTGGGTTGGTTTGGCAATTTTGTGGATTCCTTGAATGCGAACGTGAAGACATGTGTATGTGATGTAATTAATAAATTAATATCATTTCAAATCCGTTGCTGATGTGTACAATATACAATAATTACCTACTGTACGTTGTACTCATCACCAATAACCGCTAGTAAATTACTGAAGGTTTTATTTTTATCAATTTTGGGTATTGTACAACGCCAAACAAATTCATGCAGATAACTAGTAAACAAAGGTTCGGATGTTCCGAACTGACGACGTAACTTTCGTTTACATCTCATCCACATGTTCTCCACATTCTGGGTGTGTATATCCCGATTCAAGGGATCCACAAAATGTAATGTATGATTTATCATATCGTGGGTGTAAATACCACCAGCAATATTGCCGATGTTGGCATACGCGGCCCAACCATCGTGCACAATGTGCGTTCCTGGCAAAATATATTGCTGAATTAAATGCCCCAGTGTCTACTTCTAAGAACCTTTGTCCATCCCACCGAAATATGGTACTAGACCAGTTACTAGTCACAGTCACCGGAAGTGTTAAATAAATTGTAAGTGCAATATAAAACATTTAGGGTGTCCCCCAGTAGGGGGCCCGGATGCACTGCACCCTCCACATGATTGGCCCTGGATAGTGGGATGGACACTGGATGTTAATTTGTACATATGAGTCGTCCGTTTGCAAAAGCAGTTAAATCCATAAAAATCGAAGGTTGAGTTTTTGTTATCCCTGGAAACTTCAACTCATTGGCTATCAAATGAACATGTTCTACAGATGCAAAAAAAATTAAAAACACTACAAATTCGTAGTTGAAAAGTGGGTACAGAAGCAAAAGCATTCAAATCCGTTTAGTGTTCAGGTGCAAAAGAAGTTAAACCAAACCTGCCATATTTAATTTGCAAAAGCATTTACATCCATGTTTGAAGGTGTTTGCCAAAAATTACAGTAACAAAAGCAGCTATATCTGTGAATGTCTTGTCTTTCTATCAGAATTGGTAGGAAAAGCCCGTTGTTTAGTTTCAGTTTTGTTATCTTGTTGGATGAAAGTGTTTGTTATTACTGAATAATGGAAGGAGACAATGAGTTTAAAAGTGATTTTTAACCGAAACCGTTATTTTTAAAGGCAAAAAAAACGGTAACCTTTAACAAAAATAATAAAAAACCGGTATTTTAAACAATTTTTTAAATAAAAATTACGATGAAAAATACAAAATCTGTAGTAAATGCGATTAGTTTACCAAAAGTCATTACTGAACTCTTGATTGAACATTTATTATACAATTATAAATAAATAATATCTTTTCATACTTTAACATTTTTTACAATAATTTTGATTTATAAGTTTTGTAATAAATTATTTTAAACAGATAGTCTTTATTAATTTATAAACCTACAACAAAATTTTTGGGGGACCGGATTTAACTACTTTTGCATGTTTTTAAATAAACATCGTGTACACTTCATTTGCAAAAGAAGTTAAATCCAAATACAGAAGCAAAAGAAGTTAAATCCGAAAAATATTTATTTATTGATAATCTCCTGTTATAGTCAGATTATAGGCATTTTGGAGAATAAATAAACAATTTTTTGTTTGCCTAAACAAAAAAAAATCACTGTTTTACATAAAAAGCGTAGATTCTAGGAGTTTTTATCGATTTGCCAAAAAAAAATTCATGTGGATTTAAATGGTTTTGCAAACGGACGACTCATTATCTGGGTATATGCTGGATTTGTTCTGACGGAGTTCGTAAAATTTTGAAGAAAAAAAAAACAGTGGTTGGGTGTTTTTTTGGATTCCTTAAATGCGAATCGAATTAAATAAAACAGATTTAAACACCGCGCAGTGTGCAAAATCGCTACGTTTATTGTGGTGGTTTTCCATTGGTGGTATCCCCGCCCTTAAGACCCGCGAAATGGCGCCAATTTCAAAAGCTCTCCAATAAGAAGTCGAATATTGCACTTTATTTGAAAATCGCCAATACAGTATCTGAGTCAATTTAGCGCGTTATAAAAGTGGCTTCGAGAGTTCTGGCAAGGGTTCGAGGCTTTATTAAAAAAACAGTGAATAGTAATCCACGTTTTGTCGCTATGGCTGCAACAATTATTGTTAACCAGGTGTTACCGAGGGACCTAATTGTGGAAGAGGAGTGGCAATATGTGGCATTAGCTCAGCAATTTCTTGGTGACGTTGCTGTTTTAGAATTTTTAGCAGCCAGAAGGCTAATTAAAAATTCGTCGTTTTGTGAGAGGTGTCAGGTTAATCGAGTTTTGATTTCTTATACAGGTGTTCAGGATGGAATGATATGGCGTTGTAAAACTTGCAGGCAGAAGCAGTCTGTTCGAGACGGAAGCTTCTTTTCTTTAAGCCGGCTTCCACTATCTACAATTATGTATTGTTTATATGGATGGGCGAGAGACATCCCACAGGGTGAGGTGGCGTATCAAGCTGGAGTCAATGTTAACACGCTCGTCGATTGGAACAACTATTGCCGAGAAGTTGTTGAGCAATGGCTCCAGCATCACCCACGAGAAATTGGCGGCATGTTGGATGATGGTACCCAGCTGGTAGTGGAAATTGACGAATCCAAGTTTTTCCATCGTAAGTATCATCGAGGGCAGTGGCGTGAAGGACACTGGGTATTCGGAGGTATAGAACGGGGTACCGGTAAGTGTTTTTTGGTGGAAGTAGCTGATCGCACCGCAGCAACACTGGGGCATTTAATTCAGCAATATATTTTGCCAGGAACGCACATTGTGCACGATGGTTGGGCCGCGTATGCCAACATCGGCAATATTGCTGGTGGTATTTACACCCACGATATGATAAATCATACATTACATTTTGTGGATCCCTTGAATCGGGATATACACACCCAGAATGTGGAGAACATGTGGATGAGATGTAAACGAAAGTTACGTCGTCAGTTCGGAACATCCGAACCTTTGTTTACTAGTTATCTGCATGAATTTGTTTGGCGTTGTACAATACCCAAAATTGATAAAAATAAAACCTTCAGTAATTTACTAGCGGTTATTGGTGATGAGTACAACGTACAGTAGGTAATTATTGTATATTGTACACATCAGCAACGGATTTGAAATGATATTAATTTATTAATTACATCACATACACATGTCTTCACGTTCGCATTCAAGGAATCCACAAAATTGCCAAACCAACCCAACCATCATGCATTATGATCATTTTTGTTTTCAATATTTTACAAATTCCACCAGAAAACTCCTGCAGATACCCAGTTATATACAAATTAAGATCCAGTGTCCATCACAGCAGAGCTCTAGGTGGTACTTTACTAGTTGTCCATTTCCACTAGCAGTTGCTATTGCAACCTTCAATATTGTCGTCTTTTTTGCTCATCTATATAAACAAAGAGAATAGCGCCATATCGTTGTATCCTGATAATCTTTTTAATTTTTGTTTTTAAATATATTTTTAATCAGCCTTCACTGCATCTAAAACAACATCGTTACTAAGTAATTGCTGGCAAAACAATTGTTGCTTCACTCTTTCTTATAAGGTAAAGTTGTGACATTAAAAAAATGTCTGCAAATAATAATTAAATATCTGTTACAGCACTCAAACCTACCGGCAGTCCAAAGTCCCTCGGAACACCGCAAGGAACAGTTATGGTCCCGAGTGTTTCTTTGGCCTACCAACATCTTCCATCGAAAACATTCTATTCCCAATATGTGAAAATAACGCACACCGAACGGATGGACCACATCATCATGCTACCATGTGAACGTAGCACAATTTATTTGTCAGCAATCCAGTCCAAGATTTTTAAGAACAACCAACGCCAGGCACAGATGTGGTCCCGAGTGCTTCTTCAGCTCACCAACATCCATCGATTACATACTATTCTTAAAAGGTGAAAATAACACACACCGAACATCTGTCGTCGTTCTTAAATTTAGAAAACGGACCACATAAGGAACAGATATGGTCTTCTCGAGTGCTCTTTGGCCTACCAACATCTTCCATCGAAAACATTCTATTCCCAATATGTGAAAATAACGCACACCGAACGGATGGACCACATCATCATGCTACCATGTGAACGTAGCACAATTTATTTGTCAGCAATCCAGTCCAAGATTTTTAAGAACAACGCCAGGCACAGATGTGGTCCCGAGTGCTTCTTCAGCTCACCAACATCTATCGATTACATACTATTCCTGAAAGGTGAAAATAACATACACCGAACATCTGTCATCGTTCTTAAATTTAGAAAACGGTGCATGTTCCACAATATGTAAATGAATTAGTTATTATTATCTGTATCAAAAGTATTGTATTGTACTATAGTTGTTATTATTTAGTTACATATTAAAAATTTGCATTGTACTACAGTTGCGCTATTATTTAGTTGTCTACATTTAAAAAAAGAACAGCTGTTTAGTTAGCAACTTCAAATTTCAAATAACTTATAACAGAGGACATGGGCTAAACAAATGGTTAGTTAAAAATATGAAATAAGTTGTAAAAATATCTGCAATAAAACAGTTGTTCAGTTACGAAAGGAAAAATTGAAATAATTTATTAGTTGCCATTATTAAGTTACATATTAAAAAAGAACAGCTATTTAGTTAGCAACTTCAAATTTTAAATACCTTATAACAATGACATGGGCTGGCTAAGCAAATGTTTAGTTAAAAATTGAAATAAGTTATAAAAACTCCTGCAATAAAACAGCTGTTTAGTTACGAAGTGAAAAATTGAAATAACTTATTAAAACACTGAATAAAACAACAAATTAATCATACCATTATGCATAAACCCCAGCTATAAACACATAGACTATATTAAGCGGTAGTGTATAGTGGGCTGCAAACCTTTTATGGAAGTTGACGCTGTCAGTGCTAGTCGCTGCAACTTCAGATTTCCGGTCCCTTACAAGCATAGATTACCCGATTTTCTAGTACGGTGTCAATTAGAAATTAAAAATCTTGAACGAAAAGTTCGTACGAAATTATTACCGTCCCTATATGCGTCCAATTTTAGCATGCGCGCATGCGTATTCTACTGTTACTGTATCTGACCGCATGTCATTTGTGGGTTAGGTTAACTGAAACAATCAAACGATGTTAAATACTACTTATTATCGTTATATCCCTCACAATTTATTTTGTAGGAATAAATATGTAGAATGGGACAAGCGTTAAATATACGTTAAATTTGAAAATGATTCGCTTTCTGTTGTGATCGAATTGAACATTTGACATGGTTACTCAAGGTGCCAACAAAATATGATAAAAGTTACTAAAAAGTAACCAAAATATATTGGGGTTTTCGTACCAAAATATAATCTTCTTCTATATACAGGGTGAGTCACGACGGACGCGTCGGAGTTTTATGGCCAAACGGTATATATTTTCGAACTTTTGTCGCTGTTAGATTGTGTAAGTCAATAAGGGCTACATTTTAAAAATATTTTCAAACATACAGGGTGCTCCAAAAAAGAGTGGCATATCAAACTAATACTTTTTCTTATGGAACACCCTGTATATTTTTACATTTTTGGATTCCTCTTTAAATTTACTTCAAAAAATGTATAAGGTTATATGGGTCTAAAGTCAACCGTTTTCGTGAAAATTGCATTTTCATGAAAATACAGTATTTTCAAAAATTTTCAACATTTGAACACTTTGACAAGTCTGGAGAAATTCGCTTGGAGATAAGATTGACAATAGATTATGTAACACTTTGCATGACCTACATTTTTAAAATATTATACAGGGCGTTTTTTACGCTTGGTCAAACTTGTGAAACTTTAAACATCGATAACTCATTTTTTTTAAATACAACACCCTATATTTTTTTGTACCGTCTTATAGAAAATTTAATTCTCTTTCGAAAATATACAGGCTGTTTTTCACCTAAAATTGATATTTTCCGAGATATCGCGATTTTATTGTTAATTATTAGGGCAAAGTAATATTTTCAAGTAGGCTATGAAGGTAGACAGCGGTAATTTGAAACAATTGAAAAAAAAAACAGAAACTTATAATTTTATCGTTTGCCTACACACTTTTGACATATGTTTATAGGAAAGTTGTAGTTTTACCATACTTCGTTTAAATAGAGAGTTTTTAAAATTATTTATGCATTTATTTATTGGACCAGTGTTATAAGATAATTACTAAATCCTATAAACCAATTTTTGTCTGTTTACGATACGACACTACGACACTCTACCGAAAACAGTACCAACCATGTTTTTTTTTTAAATGTAAAATTAGACAAGTCAGTATTACTTTTTTTTTAAATCAGCGTTCCGTTCGCGTACCTAATACATTATCAATCGGTTTTTAGGACTTGGCAAACGATCAAACTCAATTATATGAAAAATATTGTGGCCCTGATGAGAAACCTCTATTTAAACGTAAAAATGGTAAAACTACAACTTTCTTATTAAAAAAATGTCAAAAATGTGTAGGAACACGACAAAATTATAAGTTTCTTGTTTTTTCTTTCAATTGTTTCAAATTACCGCTTCTACCTTCATAGCCTACTTGAAAATATTACTTTGCCCTAATAATTAACAATAAAATCGCGATATCTCGGAAAATATCAATTTAAGGTGAAAAACAGCCTTTATGTTTTCGAAAGAGAATTAAATTTTCTATAAGACGGTACAAAAAAATATAGGGTGTTGTATTTAAAAAAAATGAGTTATCGATGTTTAAAGTTTCACAAGTTTGACCAAGCGTAAAAAACGCCCTGTATAATATTTTAAAAATGTAGGTCATGCAAAGTGTTACATAATCTATTGTCAATCTTATCTCCAAGCGAATTTCTTCAGACTTCTCAAAGTTTTTAAATGTTGAAAATTTTTGAAAATACTGTATTTTCATGAAAATGCAATTTTCACGAAAACGGTTGACTTTAGATCCATATAACCTTATACATTTTTTGAAGTAAATTTAAAGAGAAATCCAAAAATGTAAAAATATACAGGGTGTTCCATAAGAAAAAGTATAACTTTGATATGCCACTCTTTTTTGGAGCACCCTGTATATTTAAAAATATTTTTAAAATGTAGCCCTTATTGACTTACATAATCTAACAGCGACAGAAATTAGAAAATATAAACCGTTTGGCCATAAAACTCCGACGCGTCCGTCGTGACTCACCCTGTATATAAAAATGAATGTATGTATGTTTGTATGGATGTTTGTCCTTTATGCATTCCTATACCATTCATCCGATCCTGACCAAATTTGGCACAGACAATCTATAGGACCATGGAAAGAACATAGGCTATATGAGAATTCCCAAAAAAATCGTCCGGAAAAGATATTGAGGAAAACGTGCCAAAATCTTACACACAACATTTAAATCGGGTCGTCTGGAGCGAGAATTTCGTCAAAATTTGACAATTTGTCAATTCGACGTAACGTTTAAACGCTCGAACCTTCTACGCGCAAGCCGGGATCTAGCGGTGAAGGAGCCCCGAAGGGGCTCCGGAATCGCTAGTACAATATAAAAGGTTGATATTTTCCATGCTAAATTCTTGAACGAAATTTTTGTATCAAAAATCGTATACGATTTTCTTAAACGAAAAAATAGTATAGTATAAAACAGCCTTAAGAAACCATGATAACCACAAAAAAAATGAATTGTTTTATTTTAGAATATTTAAGGGTTTATGTTCCTCAAAAACTGTAGGTTTTGCAGGAAAAGTTAAGGAATAAGAAAAGTTTCTAAATAAATCAAGCTTTCAAAAAAAAATTTTAAAATTGCAAAATTTCAACTTTTCAAATGTTTTGATAAAAAACCAACAGTGGTCGCCGTTTTCAGCCCCTTGTGGACGTGGGAGATGAATAAAGATGTAAGTATGGGAAACCTTTTAATAAGTACAAAACATCTATTTTTTTCCGCAATATTTAAGAAACACCCTGAATATAAATGTATTGTAACATTGTCTTCGACACACAAGTATCGTGTGAACGGTCATTTTCAAAATTAAAAAACATTTATTGAATAGATTACATAATTGTTTCGGCCAAAATAAATTAGATAGAAGCGTTAATGATTATGTGTTATGTCCCAAGAAAAAGATATTTTAAATATAATAATGAATTACCTAGCTGTACGCGTAATGAAGCAAAAAAGTAATTTATTAAGAAAATTTTTATAGTTGACAATTATTGTGTGCAAGAGTACACCTTTGACTTTATATAATTCGCTGTATTGACACTGTTCACTAAATTTTGTAGGAATTTTCGTGCAAGGTTTTTGGTTTACTTATATTTTATATTAATTTGCAATTATTTTTTATTTCAGTTGCTTGGCCCCGTGGCCCGAGCTATCCAAATTTAGCGGTACTAAATTTGTTCCCAGTCCAGCCCTGAACTTAGTCCTACTGACGAAGCAGGGCGAAGCTGTAATGGTGCCTGTCCACGTGAGAGTAAACAACTCTCGATAGCAGCGTCGCCAAGGACACAGCCAATAGCGAGTTACTCTCAGGGGCTGTATCCTTGGCGACGCTGCTATCGAGAGTAGTTTACTCTCACGTGGAAAGGCACCATTAGACTGTGCTGGAATAAAAACTGAAGAAAAATCGAATAAATTTAATAACCGTTCTTTATTTAAGCCTATTAAGTTACTGACTATAAGACACACTTTGTTTCAATTAAATATTTTGTCTTATTCAGCTTCAATTTTTTCCCAAATAATACTTGAATAGTGTTTCTTACCAGTCTGCCCTTTTCCCAAAGTTTTTTCAAGTCGGTAGGGCCCAACGAACTGCTGGCTCTCCGACGTCGCATTGGAATTTTCCTTTTGCATATCGTCTTGGTAGTTTCCTTTCGATTTTTAATCACGTGTCACAAGTTTTTAAATTTGTTTAATTTGTCATATTTAGTATGACTGGTAGTGGTAAACCTCTGGTTCATTTTTTATATTGGTAATTGTTACTAGCTGTAAACAATTATTTTAATTTATAACTGGGATATGTTAATAAAACGAAAGAGAAAATTTTTAAGATAATATATAATTTTAAAATTTAGTACAGGGTGGACCAAATTCCAATGTTTTGCAAGGTATCGTGGGTTATTTCTTGATAAACACGCCTGTGTTATCTTTTTTTTTATTACCTTCTTTTTTGGTACTTCAGACGAAAAATCAATTTCATCGGTTTTAAAAATTTACTGTAAGTTTTTTATTTATACAGGGTGCACCACGACCCTGAGATTCTTCGATAGCTCCTTTATTAATGAAAATATCAAAAAATGTTTAATACAAATATTGTGCGAACCTATTTTCTACATAACCTAAAATTATTTTCAAATATAATTTTTTTAAATAGAACACCCTGTATATTTTTACATTTTTGGATTTCTCTTAAAATTTACTATAAAAAATGTAAAAGGTTATATGGGTCTTAAGTCAACCGTTTTCATAAAATTTACATTTTTATGAAAATTTTGAGCAATACAGCACTTTCATTTTTTTTTACATTAAAGTTATTTAAAAAAGCGGTAAAATTTCGTTTGAAATTTAGATTGACAATAGATTAATTAACACTTTGCGCAGGTTACAATTTAAAAATATTATACAGGGTGTTTTTTACGCTTGGTCAAACTTGTGAAACTTTAAACATCGATAAGTCATTTTTCTTAAATACAACACCCTGTATATTTTTACATTTTCTTGTAGAGAATTTAATTGTCTTTCGAAATTATTAAGCATGTCCTATACCTAAAGTTGATATTTTTTGAGCAATCTCGATTTTTATTAGTATTACTAAGGCAATTGATATATTTTAAAGTCGGCCATGGACGTAAGTCGTAATTTTTCAAAGAATTTTTAAACAAAAGAATAAAAAGAGCTGCAACTTTAATTTTAGGCTAAAAATGTACCCCATTTTACCGAAATATATCGTATAAATTGTTCAAGATTATGTCCTTGTTCTACGCACAGCCGTAGACCTTGTCTGAAAGATTCTAGCTCCCTTTATAACATTTCAGGGGTTATACCATCAAAAGCAACACGAATCCTGTTCTGCACATCTTCAGCAGTCGTTGGGGGGTCTTGATACACCTGTTTTATGGGTCCCCACAAAAATAAATCTATAGGGGTAAGATCAGGTGACCTAGGTGGCCAGGAGATTGGTCTACCTCGCCCTATCCCTATCCATCTATTAGGATATTCTGTGTTCGGCAACTGCATTACTTGCTGTGTTGCTTTTAATGGTATAACCCCCGAAATGTTATCAAGAGTGCTAGAGTCTTTGAGACAACATCTACGGCTGTGCGTAGAACATGAACAAGGATATAATTTTGAACAATTTATACGATAAATTTCGGGAAAAAGGGGTACATTATTGGACTAAAATTAAAGTTGCAGCTCTTTTTATTCTTTTGTTTAAAAATTCCTTGAAAAATTACGACTTACGTCCATGGCCGACTTTAAAATATTTTAATTGCCTTAGTAATACTAATAAAAATCGAGATAGCTCGAAAAATATTAACTTTAGGTATAGGACATACTTAATAATTTCGAAAGACAATTAAATTCTCTACAAGAAAATGTAAAAATATACAGGGTGTTGCATTTAGGAAAAATGACTTATTGATGTTTAAAGTTTCACAAGTTTGACCAAACGTAAAAAACATCCTGTATAATATTTTTAAAATGTAGCTAGCGCAAAGTGTTAATTAATCTATTGTCAATCTCAATTTTAAACGAAATTTTACTGCTTTTTAAATAACTTTAATGTTAATGTTTAATGCTCAAAATTTTCATAAAAATGTTAATTTTACGAAAACGGTTGACTTAAGACCCATATAACTTTTTACATTTCTTAAAGTAAATTTTAAGAGGAATCCAAAAATGTAAAAATATACAGGGTGTTCTATTTAAAAAAATTAAATTTTTATATGTGCCGGTCAAACGAAACCCCCTGTATATTTGAATATAATTTTAGGTTATGTAGAAAATAGGTTCGCACAATATTTGTATTAAACATTTTTTGATATTTTCATTAATAAAGGAGCTATCGAAGAATCTCAGGGTCGTGGTGCACCCTGTATAAATATGTAGAAGTAAATGTTATGTAGAATTTTTATAAACATTGTTATGCTTGATTAAAAATGTATTTAAACTTTTTTTACCGACCTTAACTTTTAAAAAATGAAGTAAGCTTATATTTTTTTAAATGGAAACTGTAATCTGTCATATCTTTCTATAAAAGAACACTTTTTTAACTTTTCAGTAGCTGTTGTAGAAATAACCGAGATAAGGCTAATTTTGAATATTTTATCATCACAGTTAGCCATGATTTCGTAAACAAGTGATGTTTACAATTAAAAAGGAACTAAACGTCATATCCAAGTAAATGCTGCAGCACCACTTACAACTATTATGGGAACTGAGATACCCCGTGAAACATGCGAATTTGCTCCACCCTGTACAGAACTAGTACAGAGCGGGTTATTTTAAATCATGAATGCTAGATTTTTTTTATAGTTATGTAATGACTTCAAATGATGACCGATTCAAGTTTTTTAATTCGGTCAACACATTCTGTTTCAACTACTTGTATTATTGACCACTTACTAAACAGAAAAAACGACACACTATTTTAGCCCTAATTAATCCAGTCTGTTACAAATTGCTTGTACTTGAGTAAGTACATTGAAAATGATGAGAAATTTAAATTTATTTAAATGTGGAGGAATTAACTTACGCAAGCAGTTATTGTTTTTTAATAAAAAGCAAATGCATTGTTGCACGTAACAAATTAAAATTTTTAGAAAAACAATAATCTATGGCACGCTAAATACTGACAAAAAAAGTGAAATTAGAACATTTGTAAAAACACCTTGTGTATTATTTTAATACTTTAACTAGTAAATAACCTTTATTACACTATTGTCAAATAATGTTTCAAAGAAGTTCAATATATATTTTTTTAAATTTTAGTATTACGAGAGCTATTGAATAATTCGTCCTGGACGAGACACCCTGTATAAATTAAGGATATTTAGCTTTAACAGTATTTAAAGTTATTATTGCTTGTCTACTTTTATCCTTTTTTAAGCCTCTTTTATAAACATTACTTAAAACTTAAAGAAGTTTATTGCTTTTCGATATCTAAACATTTTTGCTGGTAAGTAAAATTTTTGTACTTTTTAATGTCAATAAATTATACAGGTTGACCCATATAAATTTTCAGCATGGGGATCTTGCTTATTATAGGAGACCCAGTTTTTGTGGCAAAGAATGTAGCATATCAACATGTTAAATGTTTCATTGTTTGTAAATGTAGCCATAATTTTTACAAAATTACTACAAATTACGAATTACACAACAATATTTAAAAAACCCTCATAAATGATTCCGCAGACAAGTGATGACATTTATATGTCTGTTTATTGCTTCTTTTTTAATAGAAAGCTTGATAAGTGATTGGTAAAATACGATTTTTCTTGATTTTGAGGTATTTATAAAAACAGTACAGCATTAGAACTAGGGGAAAAAAGCACATTCAACTACTGCAAAGCCAATTTTACGGCCCATAATGTAATTAGGGGTAATATTTCAAAAATAGTTAGCGTTAAAAAAAAAATTAAAACGATAGTTATATTCTACATGAAAAAGTAGGTACCTTTAGAAGGTACAAATAAAACTGATTTAACGATTAAGACAAAAAAATATGAGAGAAAAAAGAAATTTAACATTTTAATATTTTTTGCTATATTTTCTGAAGTACGAGAAATTTTGTACTTTAAAAAATAGATTGTAGCTCCTCTCATACTTAAGATTATTTCATCTTAGTGATGTAAACCTGTATCTCTTATAATAAGTGAGATCCCCATGCTGGAAATGTTATCTGAGATCTATCCATCTATTATAACTTATAACAATGCAAATTAGCCTTTTTGTTTATCTATTGACTAATTTTATTTATAGACATATTTTTAATATAACATTAACGGACAAAAACCGCAAAATTTCCATAATAAAATAATTGAGGTTTGTATGTACACATTTTTATGTTATACCATACATTATTTTTTTAATTGGTACAGTTTTTATCTAAAGAATTAACTAACATTCGTAGTATTATAAATTACAACTTTCAATTTTTAACTAGTAACCCATATACTATTTTGACAAACTGCTTTTTTAACTGGAGGTGGACATAGTTATTTTCATTCAAGCGACTTATTTTTAACCATTTTCAGTAAATTCATAAACACATAAGCAATTTGTAACACACTGAACATATTTGTATACACTTTTCTTTCAACACATAACTTCAATGTGTGTTTTAGTGCTCATATTTGTTTTCGTTGCTGTACAAGATATAAAGATAAAATAATAAATGAAATTTTCGAAATGGCCTGCTATACTTAATTTAAATTAATCTAAGGTAATATTTTTCAAAATTTACTGTTGAGTGAATTCCCACTTTTTTGGGCATATTTACAAAATTTAAAAACAGCGGCGTCTAGTTATGTTTTTAAATATTGATGTGTACACTTTTGCAAAACATAACCCGAAAACAAAATAAAAAATCGTTCTAAGGTAACAATTTTTATACTAACACAACTTTTTAGTGAGTCTAAGCGATAACAGCTTAGATCTTGACGGGGATGGAAACACGAACTTGGTTAAACACATTCAAAGGCTGCAACAAAATATAAATAATAACCACAGATTGTTTAAATTGCTCACATTTCACAAAACCCGTACTAGTAACTAACACTACTTTCAACCAAAATCGTGCTGTAGTTCCATAGGGTGGGAAGAAATCAATATATCTTATAAACCCTCCAAGTTGAAAAATCCCTAGAATCCCACCCTCTAAACTAGTTCATCTCTAAAACTACATAGCCCATAATTATTTAAACAATATGTACGTGCTAGTAGATCTCTTTGCTGCTAACTTTTTTTGTAAAATCGATCCCTTTTCGGTTTTATCAAGGGCTCTCTCCATTGCAGTCGACCAGCAAGGTGAAGCTCTCCGGGGCTTGTCGTTTTGAGCTTAAGTTGTCTGGGCCACCGAACCCCTTTGAAACGTTCGCTTTTGTACGCATTGCCCGATGAGGGTGCAACATCTAAATCATGCAGATTCCGAATCGGCGCCTTCGATAAATTAGCCAATAAAACAGTCGTTTAAATGAAATTGTGAACTAAGATTACGTTTTCCAGCGATCATTCCATAACATCCAAATTGATTTATAATGATTTTACAATAGTCATTTGTACTACGAGAACAAAACTAATACTTTCCAGCTTTCCACCCAGAGCGCGAAATGTTGCAACCCGAGATGCAGCCGAATGCAATAGCACGAAAATACCAAATTACTTTTTGGTTGGGTTATACATATACTATTTTTTCTTCGATCTTTATTAAAACAAAATAAATTAGAAAAGTTATTTCAAAAATATTAAACGCCAGTTTGACATTTTACAAATTGATCACCCATGTCATATCGTTACCATCGAAACCACGGTCTACTACACAGGTTAGGAAGCCTGTCAAAAAATCTGGAACTTTTCGACATAAATTTCCGCTAGACGGCGATAAGTCTAAGAACCATTCGCCATAAAAATCCGTTAGATGGCGATTAAGTTTAAGAACCTATTTTAAACAAACCTGACTTAAAAATTCAATTAAAACATTTTTATATACATCACCTGATTGATTAAATTCAAATTTTTTAAGCGAAAGCTTATAAATCTCGCTGATTATGTCAAAATCTTGTGCACGAACCGGTTCTTAGACGTATCGCCATCTAGTGATCATTTATGGCGAATGGATCTTAGACTTATCGCCTCTGTGGGATAATTTACGGAACTAATTACCGGCCTCAGTCGGTTTTATACAGGGTGTCCCAGATTACATTTCCAGCATGGGGATCTCGCTTATTATAAGAGATACAGGTTTGTTTAAATTAGATGAATTATTCCTTGGTATGAGAGGAGCATCAATCAATTTTTAAAAGTAAAAAATTCCTCGTGCTTCAGATGTTATAGCAAAAAATATGAAAATGTCCAATTTCTTTTTTCTCTCATAACTTTTTTGTCTTAATCATTAGAACAATTTTATTTGTACTTTCATGAGGTACTTTTTATTGGAGAATGTAACTGTTATTTTAGATTATTTTTAACACCTACCATTTTCGAGATATTACCCCTAACTTCATTTTTTCTTATGGGCCGCGAAGTTGGCTATGGTATAGTTGAATGTGCTTTTTTATCCTCTTTAAAATGAGATATTATTTGCTACGTTTATTTTTATAAATAAGTCACAAAATCAAGAAAAATCATATTTTACCTATCACTTATCAAGCTATCTATAATGATAAAAACAAAAAACAACTAATTATGTGTCAAATGACAGTTACCATTTGTCTGCGGTATCATTTATTAGAATTTTATAGTATTGTTTTGTAATTCGATAGTCTTTGTAGCAAATTTGTTATCATATAATTATGGACACATTTACAACTAATTATAAATTTTATATGTTGGAATGCCACATTATTTACTACAGAAACTGTGTAAAATAAATAATTCTAATTAATTATTGATTTGTTTTGGATTTTTGGTTGGTTTGTCGAAAAAACCATATACTTTTAAATTTATTTCCAAATTTTTGCATCCTTCGTTGGCTTTTCTCGGGATATAGCTCTAATTATATTCGCTCAGCTTCTTCACAGTTTTTATGGCAAGGAATGTAGCATCTCAACATGTCAAATTAATCGCTATTTTTAAATGTTGCCAAAAAAAGCACATTCAACTATACCATAGCCAACTTCGCAGCCCATAAGAAAAAATGAAGTTAGGGGTAATATCTCGAAAATGGTAGGTGTTAAAAATAATCTAAATAACAGTTACATTCTCCATTAAAAAGTACTTCAGAAAAGTACACATAAAATTGTTCTAATGATTAAGACAAAAAAGTTATGAGAGAAAAAAGAAATTGGACATTTTCATATTTTTTGCTATAACATCTGAAGCACGAGGAATTTTGTACTTTAAAAAATTGATTGTGGCTCCTCTCATGCCAAGGAATAATTCATCTAATTTAAACAAACCTGTATCTCTTATAATAAGCGAGATCCCCATGCTGGAAATGTAATCTGGGACACCCTGTATAGGAGTTTCCCAACCTGTGTAGTAGACCGTGATCGAAACACAACGAATCAACCATATACAGGGTGTCTCAGCTATTGTGAACAGCATCGGGATCTCGTAAACGGTAAGAGCTAAAAAGATGTTTAAATTAGACAAATTGTTTTCCTCTTTGAGACTTATTCAGTGAACCATTAATGTTTTAAAAAAGTTCCATGGCACGCTAGGATAATAAACAAAAATCAAAATGGGCACTTTTTTAATAGTTAACAACTCGCTTACCTACACTTACTTGATGGTACAAAAATATTTTTGAGGAAAAAGTTGTAGATTTTTCATGCACTGTAAAATGAAAGCATTCATTTTTTTAAATATTGTTTAAAACCTTAAATAAATTACAAACTTGCAATTTTTTTACTGGAAACCGTAGTTGGCTATGACCTCATCAGAAAAACTTTTTTTCTGTTCTTTAATAATATCAGGTTTAATGTATTTATTTGGATATTTAAGCTCAAAACAAATAAAATTCATCAAAAAGTCCGTATGAAGCTGTAGAGTGCCATGAATTTAAAAAATTTTAAAACAAACGAATATTTTCATTTTACAGTGCGTCAAAATATCTATAACTTTTTTACCAAAAATATTATGATATTTGTTTATTATCTAGTGTGCCATGGAACTTTTTTAAAACTTTAAAGCATCATTGAATAGATCTCCGAAAATGGAACAATTTGTCTAATTTAAACTTCTTTATAGCTCTTACCGTTTACGACATCCCAATAATTGCCCTTCTATGTTAAAGTTGTCCATGCCAGCTCCATTGGCAACTTCATTCATATTTCGCTCTTTAAGTCAGGGCTCAAAACCGAAAAAAAAATTGGTTAACGGTTAACCGAAATCGAGGACTTTATTTCTTTTTGTTTAAAAACCGTTTTTCTTCGTAAAAAAAAACGATTTAACTTATAAACTGGTTTTAAAAAACCGGTTAAAAAACACTTTTTTGACATTATTTAAAATAGGAATACAAAGTATGAAAAGATGTTATTATCTATTTAATATAGTCTTATGATACAGGGTGACACAAAAAAACGGGAACTTTTGAAAACCCCCAAAAAAATTAAAGGAAACAAAAAAATATTTTTTTTTGCCAAAAATGTAACCATTACAGCTTGCCATTTAAGAAACAGTAATCCAATTTAACAATTTCTGAAAAGAATGTCCTCTAGTTGACGTCCTCCTCTACGTATGCATTCTTTCAGCCTGCCCCGTTGAGGTTCCTCATTACTCGCTGTAACATCTCAGCTGGGATACCACGAACTTCGTCTTGAATTCTTTGTTTCAATTCATCCAGTGTCCTTGGCCGAGTCATGTAGACCCAACTCTTAAGGTAACTCCACAAGAAAAACACAGGGAATGTCACCGAATCTTGAGATGACACGGTTACCAAACCATTCTCGCACAACTGCCATTGATCGCATTGCAGTGTACGATGTCGCACCATCCTGTTGAAGCCAGGCTTCGTGAAGTTGCAATCTTTTGTTGCTACTGCTTTTAACAATTTTCCAAAACTTCACGAAGCCCGGTTTCAACAGGATGGTGCGACATCGTACACTGCAATGCGATCAATGGCAGTTGTGCGAGAATTGTTTGGTAACCGTGTCATCTCAAGATTCGGTGACATTCCCTGTGTTTTTCTTGTGGAGTTACCTCAAGAGTTGGGTCTACATGACTCGACCAAGGACACTGGATGAAATTGAAACAAAGAATCAAGACGAAGTTCGTCGTATCCCAGCTGAGATGTTACAGCGAGTAATGAGGAACCTCAACGGGGCAGGCTGAAAGAATGCATACGTAGAGGAGGACGTCGTCTAGAGGACATAATTTTCAGAAATTCTCAATTTGGATTACTGTCTCTTAAATGGCAAACTGTAATGGTTTAATTTTTGGAAAAAAAAAATTTTTTTGGTTTCTAATATTTTTTTGGGGGATTTCAAAAGTTCCCGTTTTTCTGTGTCACCCTGTATATGTACAATCAAGCGTTCAGTGATGACTTCTGGTAAACTAATCGCATTTAATACAAATTTTGAATTTTTTTATAAAGTAATTCTTATTAAAAAAATATGTCAAAAAACCGGTTTTTAATTATTTTGCTTAAAGGTTACCGTTTTTTGCAATTAATAATAACGGTTTCGGTTTCGGTTAAAAATCACTTTTAGGGACAAAAAATAGCGGTTAACCGTTTTTTAACAGCTTTAAAAAAAGTGGTTTATTGCCCTGCTTTAAATGACTCCTATTTAAAATTGTCACTATATTAAAATAAAATTCCTGCTAGAGACGCCAGCCACCTGATGTACATTTTAGCAGAATTTTTTGACCTTTACGTTAACAACAATCAAAACTTTAAAAAACGGAGCAGCCATATAAGATATACAGGGTGTCCCAGTTAACTTGAACAGTATGGGGATCTCGTAAACGGTAATACATACAGAGTTGGTTAAATGGGTGAGAATGATCTAGGATTCAAGAGCAACTATTCTATGAAAAAAAATCTTGAAAAAAAATTACAGTTTTTGCACTATTCGTAAAAAACAAAAATATAACGTTTTCGATTATTGCTTATAAACTTGTTTAAAATCATACCCAAAATATTTTTCGACATTGTTAGTACACTTTTCTGTATAGAATTGAGATTTGTTAATAAATATTACCTATCTTCATTTATTTTTGTTATTTTAACATCAACTTTCTTATTTTAAATACGGGTCGTAGTTGGCTATGACACCATTAAAAGGAGATTATTTTTCTCGTTTCATTGCGATGTATGGGTTGTTAGGTTTATTTTTAAAAATAAGCAAGTTATAGGAATATTATTGTATTTGTTAAGATTAATCAAAGTGGCCATTGGAAAACAAAACAAAACATCACATAAATAAACTAGCTCTACTTAATTAACCACAAAGACACCTAAATAATTTAAGATATTTTTCAAATTACATAATAATTTATGTTTTTTCAATTACAATTACTATTGAATCTAAATTATAACATGCGTTGAAAGTGTAGCCCACTCTCCATGTGCAATGCAAATTTGCGTTTTGCACTTTGTAGATATTTTCCTAAGCATATTTCTTTTTATTTGATAAACTTTTGTTAAACTAGCCAATCTTAATTTTGTAATTGTGTTCAACTATCTTTTTATGATTAGCTGTTTTAAGAGCATTTCATCAAACAAAAAGTAATAGCTTAGGAAAACATTGTTATCTACAAAGTACAGATCTCAAATTTATGTTGCCCATGGACAGTGGGCTACACTTTGAACGCATGTTATAATTTACATTCAATAGTAAAAGTAATTGAAAAATCATAAATTATTATGTGATTTGAAAAATATCTTAAATTATGTAGGCTTCTTTGTGTTGAATTAAGTACAGCTAGTTTATTTATGTGATGTTTTGTTTTGTTTTCCAATGGCCACTCTGATTAAACAACAAATACAATAATGTTGCTATAACTTGCTTTTTTTAAAAAATAAACCTAACAAGCATACAACAATGAAACGAGAAAAATAATCTCCTTTTATTGGTGTCATAGCCAACTACGACTCGTATTTAAAATAAGAAAGTTGATGTTAAAATAACAAAAACAAATGAAGATAGGTAAAATTTATTAACTAATTTCAATTCTACCCAAAAAAAGTGTCCTGATAATGTTAAAAAATATTTGCAGTATGATTTCAAATAAGCAAGTTATAAGCAAAAATCAAAAACGTCATTTTTTTGTTTTTTACGAATATCGCATAAACTGCAAATTATTTTCAAGTATTTTTTTTTTCATGGAATAGTTGCTCTTAAACCACAGATCATTCTCACCCATTTAACCAACTCTGTATCTCTTACCGTTTACGAGATCCCCATGCTGTTCACGTTAACTGGGACACCCTGTAGATAAATAGCAGACGGATTATGAATAAAGTTGGTCATGGCCAGTTCTTAGACGTATCGCCATCTCTAAACTGATCTCATGGAAACAGCAAATTTAAAATCGTCAAAAAATTGCCATCTACAAGTGGTATAAAAATTAGAATTGTACCAATTTCACCATAAATATCATTAAGTCCTTTATTATTAATACTTGCAATTTCGGGTAGCATACATAACGGTCAGAGCCAGATTTGCTTCGTTTACACCCCTAGGCAGAAAATATGACTACGCCCCAGTCAATGGCGTATCGTCATCAGCGTGGACCCTGGTGCAAGTCTGTATATGGGGCCATAAAATATATATTTCTGAAAAAAAAAATTGCGATCTAAACTTAAAAAAAAACACCTAAATTTTGGGAAATAAATCCTAATGGGTCCCCAATAGTGGTGCAGGCATACCATCTACGTCATAGGATGATACGCCACTGGCCCACATAAAAAAATTACTAAATTTTAAAAATAAAGTATTATTTCTGTGGTTCCAAGGCAAAAGCTGATAAGTCGCTTAAAGTGAATTTTACAGAAGAGCTGTTTTAAGATTTTGTGATACTTTGTGTTTAATAAATTCAAGCACTCAATTACCTAAATGCTTTAATTTTCTAGTATGATTATGATATAAGCGAGAGGAAAATAATTTATAACTTAGAATTATTGTTTTGCAAATTTTTCATACAAAAAAAGGGACATATCAAGTTTTGCCATCCGGTATGTGCTCTCACATTTAGGACATATTTAATGATTTTGGAGGTTTAAAAAAAAAATTAAAACAAAAAATATATTCTTTTTGAAAAGGGTTAATACAAAAAGTAAAAGTAACACAAAAAATAAAATATTAGATTGTTTATTCGCTATTTTCATCTGTTTCATCGGCATCGTCTAGCTCTCCCAGTTCAGGTGCTTCTTCAGATGTTACCAAATTGTGGTAAAAATGGTGGCAATCTTCATCTATTAAGTTTTCTGTAATCAGGCTTATTAAATCCCTCTTCTTCAATATGTTTATTGGAATTTGACCGTCGTAGCAACAGTTAGGAACTTTTATGCTAGTAGAAAAAGATTGTGATGACTTTCGGGTTTTTGACTGTCTTGCTCGTCGTAAATCTAAAATTCTGAAGGGCGCTTCTTCCAACAGAGAATATTTAAATTTAATAAGCCCAAATTCTTTTTCATACCTGAGCCACCTGATTTGCAACCAATTGACCTTCTGTTTTTCAGTATCAGAAGTAGTTCTTTTCACTAGATAAGTAGTAAAAAAATCAGAAAATGATAAAAAATCTTTTTGCGCCATCCTTATCACCTTAAACGGTTTTTTACCTCTTACTGAGCCTACAAAGACATACCAGTCTCTAGGAATCATAATTGGAATATCGTAGGATTTTTTCGCTCTTTCAATTCTGGCGTGGTCTGCATCACACTCAAGATGTGTATGGCCTGGCAAAAGAAATTTCTGATCAATGATAGAAATATTTTCGTGGTTGCTTGCTGCATAACTGAACATTACAGCCATGTTTATATTTCTGTTTTGTCCCCCACATGTGTCGGAATATGTTATTACATGCGAAACTGATTCCGGAATATTTTGAAGCTTCTTGAACAAACAGGATGCTATCTCCTGAGAACCTCTTCCACCAATGGCTTCGTGCCACATGTAGCATTCCGTACCGCCTTCTTTAGAACAGTCACGTATTGTTAGGTTGTAAGTATGTAAGTTGACAAAAGACGTTTATAGAACGAAATATTAGCAGTCAGTGAAGGAGTAGCAAGAACTTGCTGTAAATCAAACACAAGGACAATCTTGTTTGGATTTTCCGTACAACTCTGTTTGTCCAGTCTTTTCTGATCATAGCCTTCATCAGCTAATTTTTTATGTGTTTCAAAATCACGCTGAAGTTTGTCTTTTTCATCCAAATTCTTGCACTGTTTTAAGTTTAATACAAAAGAATCGCACGTTTTGCAGGTATCTGTTTTTGGTTGCTTGAATTTATATCCTGTTTTTTTTGAATTCCTCGTGAAACAAACTGAAAGAACCACAATGGGATTTACCGGACTGTTCGCAATCGCGTTTATATTCATCATACATTTTTTTGACATTCAGATGGCTCGGAAGATATTTTCTAGTTGTATCCCTGCGTGTGTAGTGACTGTCATACTTTGGATATTTCTCGAAGTGTTCTTTCATTGCTTCGCGCTGCTCGGTCATTTTGTTTTTTGGCTCATGACGTCCACGCTGATCAGAAAGAGGCAGTGATGTTTCGTCGCATGCCTTGACTTTCATGACCAGAATATCAACTTTTTCCCTAGAAAGGCCGTAAACACACTGGAACATTTTCTTACAAACTGTGACAAAATTATTGTCAATCTTTACTTGGTATGTAACTGTGATGTCCCTATTATGCTCTTTACCAGTCTTGGATCTACCTTTTCGTTCTGTCTTTTTGCCTTGAAGTGTAATGCCACCGAAAAGAATCTGTTCTTGCGCCTCTTTGGTAGCTTGATGGAAGCTTTTAAATATTGCTGTTTGAGTGGTAGGTAAACAAAATGTGTGACAATTACCTCGGCAACAAACTTCAATATTTTGACACTCTTTTGCAAGCACCGTTTTCTTTTTTCTATTCACATATTGCAAGCCATGTATTTTAAGATCGCTTTGCAACTTTCTGTTTATCTTTTTGTGCATTTGCTGACCTAAAATTGACATAAAATAATAAGCCGACTAATCAATAGACCCTAGTGGACCTTACCATCATAAGGTAAAGCGTTTTGTTCATTAACTACATCTTCTGTCTGTGATGCGCTTTCAAAAATTGGTTCTAAATTTGATCGTCTTCGCTTCAAAGGTATGCAATCCTCATCCTCAGAAGATTGATCATTTACCTCGTTTGGCTCATAATCCTTATCAGCTACGCAATCGTCACTATCACCAACGTAGTTTTGATTATAGGTTGGACCAAGTGGCTCCAAATTTGTAAACGTTTTTTCTGTAATAAAATGTTTTGCCAAAAGCTGCTTTAAAAATTTAAAATGTACCTATTTACCTACATGACAATAGGACTACTTATGTTCAGACATCAAGAGATAAATAACTATTGCAAACACAAAAAGTATAAGTACAATGTGCACTCTACTTACCATCATTTTCAAGAAATTCTTCATCATCCTTATTGCTGGTATTTGCACTTAATAATGGTTGTCCCAGGACAAGCTGCTGTTATTCATAATGCACACACTGTTATAACCACAAGACAAGAAGTGACAAGTTCACAAAAGAACCGAAACGCCGCCGCGAAGACATATCAAGCTATGCCTCCGCCTGATTATAACAGTAACTCATTATATTTCTTGCACGTCAAAACATGATATGTCTACATATCATGTTTAGCCATAATGCTTTCAGGACTATAAAGACATATCAATATTTGTCAAACTAAACTTTGGGGACGAAAATAATTGTAGAGACTTATCAGCTTTTGCCACAACATAGCCAAATTGATAATGGACATATTAGCAATAAAATGTCGAAATCCGAAAAAGTTGACATATCAGCTTTTGCCTTGGAACCACAGATTTAATGTCTGTGGTAAGCATACAACTGTAGTAATTTCTATTTCATCGATTGATTTTTCATGAGGATGTTTTGTTGCGATTCTGTTTGTTTTATTACAAAACTGTCCAACTTACCGCTTTTTGCGATTATGTCCCGTAATTTATTTTTCTTTTCTTGTGCTATTTTTCTACACTGAAATCTGAAATCCGCAATTTCTTTTGTGACCTGACATTCTTAGGCCTATCACACACAGAGCGTTTTCTGTCGCGCGACTTCAGTCGCGCGTTTGTGAAGTACCAGCAATTGCATGTACGGGTACACACATACGACGACCAAAGTCGCGCGACTATGTGTGTACGCGTACCTACATCCAATTGCTAGTACTCCAACAAACGCGCGACTCGAGTCGCGCGACAGAAAACGCTCTGTGTGTGTGAGGCCTAAAAGTGTATTTCGCTTGCAACTGTGCTTTTACATGCGTCTGTTGTCAATATTGCCGGTCTATTCCTCATCGGGAACGAATTCTCGAATGCAGCCGAAGTCGTGTACATGCTTGTATAGTTTACAAGTTTCCTGTACTCGACGTGTGAGCGCCGTCTCTAATTTTTATGATTTGTGGAAGAAAAAACGCCCCATTTTGTTCGACACCCTAGGCAGTTGCCTAGTTTTGCCTGTATGTAAATCCGGCTCTGATAACGGTGCAAATAAGTATCCTCTCCATTCGACGAGGGAGGCCAGAATGTCTCGTTTAAAGAGAACATGTTTTTTTAGTTACAAAGAAAAAAAGCAAATTTAACTATTCCAAAGCTAACTTAACGGCCCATAAGGAAATATGAAGTTAAGGGTAATATCTCAAAAATTAAAAGTGATAAACAATATCTAAAACAATAGTTACATTTTACATATAAAAGTACCTAAAAAAGGTACAAATAAAACTGATATAATGATTAAGACAAAAAAGTTATGAGAGAAAAAAAAATTAGACCTTAGGCCTTCACCTTTTTCCAAATTTGGCTAACTTCATTTACTTTGGCATATAATTGCACCGTTCTCCCCATTTAACCGTGTCGCTATCTCTTATAGTAAAAAAAAACTCACTCTGCTTAATTCTGCTCAAATTTGCATAAACAAACTCACTAAGCTCGTAAGGACAAAGTTCCCCATATAAGCCACAGATTATTGGTATTTCATCTGTCTTATAACTTCGTTTTTTTTGTCCCTCCAATTATTTTGTTTCTACGCTTCATAATGATTTCCTCAGGTTCAAATTTACACAATTACGGACTTTGCAGTGTTGTTATCAACACAATTTTAAAGTGTTTTTGTGCACTGCTACTACCTACTAGGAAAATTTCCATCCCTTTTTAACCTGCTCAAGTTTTATAAAGTATCAGTTTAATTAATTATATAACAAGTATTAGTACAAGTAATTAAATACGTTTATAAGAAGTATTGTCATTCTATATTTAATGTAACACCTAGACTTTGCCATATTTAGTTACGATACAGCAATTCAAGGAGACTGTACTAGAAGGGGAACGAAAAAAACTAGGCCTTTAAAAACGAAAATTATGTTTGCTCATTCATAATACATAATAAACTTAATATATTTAATAATTATTAAAACGTATTTACACCAAAAACAGGCAAAATAGTTATAAAATATGGTTAAACGCAATTCTTATACAGGGTGTCCCAGCCAAGACGAATTATTCCATAGCTCTGTTATTAGTAATAATATTAAAAAAAGTTAAATATGAAAGTTGTTTGTAATCATTTACTACATAACCTAAAATTATTTTCAACTATACACAGTGTTTTGTTTTTGCGCTCTGATACCAAACATAGTTTTTTTATATGGTACATTTTGTAATTTTTGGATGTAAAATTAAATTCTCTTTCAAAAATATTATAGGTTGTTTATGTCTAAAATGAACCGTTTTTGAGTTATTAACGGTTTTTTGAAAATTTTGACAGATGCAGACCTCTATAAAAATATTTATATTTATTAACATAACAACACCAGAGCAATTTACTCTGGTAATTTATTAGACAATAGTGTCATAGTGATTGTTGACTAGTTACATTTTTAAAATAATATACAGGGTGTTCGTTATACTCGGTCCATTTCGCTAAACTTTAAACGCATGCAAGTAATTTTTTTTAAATAGAACACCCTATATATTTTTAAATTTTCTTGCAGAAAATGTAATTATTTTTTAAAGTTGTTAAGCATGTTTTATGTGTAAATATAATATTTTTGAAGTTATTTCGTTTCTTATGTTTATTTGCTAGTATTTTACCTAAAATATCGGTAGTAGCCTTTGAAAATTGAAAACAATTTGTATGAACTGTCAACCAAAACACTTAATCGGCACAATTTTCACTATTATGCCATTAAAAATCCATATTTTTTAAGAGTTGTAGTTCTGATGTTATTTGCTGCCATTTATGCTGTGTATCTACAACAGTTGTACAATTTTTTTTACTCATGTACTGTATGGGCATCGAAAATACGCCACCCTAAACATAGACCGCATCAATCAATTCTTCGTTTGGAAAATTCATATTGAATATGTTATACTCATTTATTTATGTTTTAACAATTGACAGCAATTTACTCTGACATTTGTTACTGCAGAAATTATTGTTTCTATTGTCAAAGTCGGGGCCTACTCCGAGAAAACTAGGAAATTCCTACACAACACGCTTATAAGAGTAAATAAAAGTAAGTAAAATGTAAATAACTCAGGAAATATTCACTTTAGCTATAGGTAAGTATTAAGGAAAGTTGAAGAAAAACAAAAATGCAACAAAATGACGTAATAATATACAGGGTGTTCCATTTGAAAAAATAAAGTTAATGATGTTTAAAAATTGGGAAGTTGGCACATCTATAAGAAACACCCTGTATAATATAAATTAATTTTGATGTATTTAGACTATGACTACACCTTTTGACTTCGTATGTACAAAATATCATTTGCCAATTATTATTCATAACGTTGTGCTCTTGACAAGTATTGTACCGTTTTTCTCGAAATTCAAAGATTTTTGGAGATAAATTGGCAACGTCGCAAAAAAATGAAAAAAACAAAATACTGTCATATGGAGATTTTCTTGCTGAATTCGATTATGCAAAAATATACTGGGTGTTCAATTTTAAAAAAATTCCTTTAGTGACGCCCCACTTTTAAGAAACACCCTGTATACTTGAAACCAATTTTAAAACATGCACGTCTAGAAATACTATAAGTTTCATTAAAAACTTTTTTTTAATAAGTTGACATTAAGGGTAATAATGGACTTCATCGCACTAATGGCGCACCCTGTATATAGTGAATTAGTTGTCAACAAGCCATGGAGCGATACACACCTCAACAACGTAGAATTATTGTTACTGCTTATTTGACAAATTTTCAGTCTGTTGTTTTAACGCAACGTGAATTTCGTCGTCGTTTTCCTCGTCGTCGTGTTCCATGTGCTCGAACAATTAAGCGTTTGGCTGAGCGCCTCGTGCAAACTGGGTCCACTACAGATGTCGCAAGAAGTGGCCGGCCTCGTAGTGCTCGTTCGAACGAGAACATCGCTGCTTTTTTGAAGACGCCGATGGCACCACCGTAACCGTAAATGGCGAGCGTTACAGGCAGATGCTAAACGAGTTTTTTTTTTGCCGCCAGTTGCTGCATTGGGTCTCGATCATTGTTGGTTTCAACAGGACGGAGCAACCGCTCACACAGCTCGGGTAACTATGGAGATTTTGAGACACCAATTTCCAGGTCGAGTGATCTCCCGTTTTGGAGATTTGAACTGGCCGTCCAACAGCTGGATTCTGTAACTTTGGATTTAACGGAAATGCAAGTTCATTACTACCTTGTTAATATGACCCACTTCTACGAAAAGCGATGCTCTAACCCACCGGTGGTAACTCACGGCGGGTTTACCCAAGTTAAAACCTGTATCTACTATTTTAGGAAAGTTAGTACAGAAAATCCTACTGCGCACGTTCACAAGTGAAATGTGCTTAACGCGTATTTGTTTAAAAATTACCGCCATGTAACTTTGTACACTCTGTCTTACGTTAAAGAATTTATGGTAGTTTTTTTTTTAAGTTTTGATGCGTTTTGTTCCTATTTTTATATTACACAACGATTTTGTTAAGTTTCTTATTTTATAGTTTGTTTACTGAATTAATTTTGGTTCAATGGTCGTCAGCACTTTGGGTGGGTATTTTTTAAATTCGGCCAGTGATGTGGTAAAGTAATTCTATTTTGTTTAGTTGATTTCATTTATTTATTGCACTATATACGTTACAAACAAATATACCATGTTATTTATATATTAAGCTGGACTGTGAAATTAAAATTGGCGAATAATACACAAAGATATGACAAAACTTAATTTTGATATAATTTTGTGCATCTCGCAAGTTACGTTTGCATATTTCTTAATGTTGCGTTTATTCTTTTCTTCGTTCCACCATAAAATATGTGTTAGATGGGCCATCATTCTGAAAGAATGTAAAAATACCAATATACTGTCATGCGAATAATATACATTACTAGTTTACATGAGGTATTTATTTACTTGTTGAATGAACACAATATAATATTACGGATTTAAAAATGTAACAAAATTAATATCAATTTGTAAAATAAAAGATTTACTGTACTTACCAAAGCGCTATTTCGTCGCTTCGTTCCTAAATTTACTTATATCCAACACACTTAATTATTGTTAAAAATAGTTTCTTTTTTAATTCAACACAAATACAACACTCCAAAAATTTACTTAAATATAACATTTCACCCCCAATCATTAAATGTTATTGAGTATTGAGTAAACAAGTCGAAATGACAGGGTTTTAGCCTTAAACGCGGCTGTCGAGCCGGTTTCACGCGAATTACGTCTAGCATTTACGGTTAGGGTTCATCCTTGGTCCTCAGAAGAAACGGAATATCAACTACCCGAATTGGGAAGTCACCACTAACGCGTGGTGTTTACGCTGGTGTTTAAAAGTTACGGAATAAGGGGGCAGATCGCCAGATCTAACAGCACCAGACTTCTTCCTTTGGGGCTTTTTAAAATCTCGCGTTTACCACAACAAACCACGAACCTTGCAAGTCTTGAAAGCTAACATTGAAGAAGAAATCGCCAATTTGGAGCCAGATGTTTTGCTAGCAACAATTCAAAATGCCGTAAAACGAGCGCAATTATGCATCAACTCGGGAGGTGGCCATTTGAGCGATATAATTTTTTCCAAGTAATGTCATCAATTTTACACTTTCAAATAAACTTTTGATGAAAATAGAGCTCTTTTTTTTCATTTATAACAAAATGGCAGCCAATTCAAATTATGACATTACTTTTGCGCCACCTTGTATAAAAAAAGTAAAATTTTAAATAATTCTTACGTTTTATTAATTTTTTAATTCATATTTTTATTACAATGAATATGACGAACGAGATTTCTTATGCAATGGTATTTAATGACGTACATACTCACTAGCGAGCGGTCTAGAGTTCGTGTCGCTGTGAAAGGCATTGCGCGCAGCGGCTGTGACCACTTGAGTAGATACTAATTATTTAAGTAAGGAGGTTAATAGAATTAAACCAGGTTACTAATTATCGTGATCGCGCCAATGTTAAACGATGTTTAATACCACTTATTACCGTTATAACCCTCCACAAATCATCATGTAGAAATAAATACGTAGAATACACGAAGTGTCAATTTGATAAGCAAATTGAGGTTAGGTTGTGCTACAAACAAGTCGGTTGCTAACCGTATCCAAGTAAACATATTTCGTCACGGATTTCTTACGCGTTACGCGCTAAACCACTATCTGCTAACTGTTATCTACTACGTCCACACTACGTCCATTGTGAACGCAGACTTAAGTCGATCGCGGTCGACCGGTGGACCGACATTTTGGGGGGACCGCCTTTACTAAGCCGCACATACTAAAAAAATATATATTTATGGAAGAGGTAAAGGATTTTTTAGAATCAAAAGATGAAGCGTACACTGAACTTAGTGATGACGTTTAGTTGTTGGATTTAGCTTTTGTTGTTAACATAACAAACCATCTTAACGAATTGAACTTACAATTGCAAGGAGAAAATCAAACAATAGCTGAATTGATTGGATTTGTTAATACTTTCAAAAACAAGTTAAAGCTAATATCTTCCCAGTTAATGAAGAACGAACTGAAAAATTTCAAAAATATTTCTGACCAGTAGTTTAAAAATGGAGGTAGGTAAATTCAACAAACAGAAATATTATGAGGAAATAATAATTCTTCACTCCGAATTTGAGAGACGTTTTCAAGAACTTACTAGACTAGAACCAATTGTTACTTTCATGTGTTACCCATTTGGCAATGCTGATGTGGAAGAAATAACTAAAAATATTAATAATATATTCTCTTTATCTCTTGAGGAAAATGAAGTTCTTCTCCTTCAAAATGACATAATTTTAAAAGCACATAGTTCAGAACCTAAAAATTACTTTTGGAGTCTAATGGACGGAGTCAAGTATCCTAATTTAAAACAGGTTGCGTTTCATTTAACATCGTTTTTTGGCTCTACCTACCTGTGCGAATCTACATTTTCGACGATGAATATAATTAAGTCAAAATATCGTTCCCGTCTCACAGACGACACTTAGAATTCAGTGTAAGACTAGCAGTTAGTAATTATATACCGAGATATTCAAGGTTAGTGGACAGTATGCAGACTTGTCTTCTACCAACTATAACTTCAACAACTAACTTCCTATGAACATGATTCACTTATTTTTATAATTTACTATTACTTTTTAATGTAGGTACGTTATGTAGGTAAGTATCGGGTGATCGAAAATGACTGATGCCAAGGGTGTTGGGAACTTTATTCGAACGGTTGGTAACCCATAGGGGAAAACCAGTGGCGTAGGGAAACCACACACATAATGACAGGTCAACCTGAACGTCACAGAAAACGAAAATAATACTACGCCACTGATATCCTAGTTTTACACTGCGATACCAACAAAAACTTGGTTATTTTATTTTCGATCTGAAGTTAGCGGGCATCAATCATTGTTGATCACCCGATACTTAAGCTGTATTTATTATTAAGTTGTAATAAATATTTGGTGGACCGCGACTCTTTAAGAAAATTAGAAGTAGCCTGTGCCCTGGAAAAGTCTGCCCACCCCTGGTTTACAATAACCACGTTTACATGGTGAAATTAATACGCATTGACTGTTACTACGCATTTACCCTAATACGCATCGCGAGCTGTTTATATGTAGCGCTAATGCGCATTTTTGCTAACGCCCGAAGTTAATAGGTTTGTATCAGATTAATGTAATGCGAATTGACTCAATGCGTATTAATTTCACCATGTAAACGTAGTAAAATAAAGAATTAGAATTATCAGTTTTTACACAGTTTCTATGACAAAGAATGTAAGAATGTAACATGTTCTGTGAATGTAACATTCTAACATATCAAATTTTTAATTAGCTGTAGGTAAATGTTGTTCTGTGGTAAATGTGTCCATAATTATATGATAACAAATTTGCTACAAAGACTATCGAATTACACCACGGTCTACTACACAGGTTAGAAAGCCTGTCAAAAAATCTGGAACTTTTCGACATAAATTTCCGCTAGACGGCGATAAGTCTAAGAACCATTCGCCAAAAAAATCCGTTAGATGGCGATTAAGTTTAAGAATCTATTTTAAACAAACCTGACTTAAAAATTCAATTAAAACATTTTTATATACATCATCTGATTGATTAAATTCGAATTTTTTAAGCGAAAGCTTATAAATCTCGCTGATTATGTCAAAATCTTGTGCACAAACCGGTTCTTAGACGTATCGCCATCTAGTGATCATTTATGGCGAATGGTTCTTAGACTTATCGCCTGTGGGATATTTACGGAACTAGTTACCGGCCTCAGTCGGTTTTATATGGGAGTTTCCCTACCTGTGTAGTAGACCGTGAATTACACAACAATAATATAAAATTCTAATAAATGATACCGCAGATAAATGGTAACTGTCATTTGACATTTAATTAGCTGTTTTTTGCTTTTATTTTCAAAGATAGCTTGACAAGTGATGGGTAAAATATGATTTTTCTTCATTTTGTGACTTATTTATAAGTATAGATATAGCAAGTAATATCTCAAAAGAGAAAAAAAAGCACATTTATTTAACTATTCCATGGCCAACTTTGCGACCCATGAGAAAAAACGAAATTACAGTTACATTCTCCATTAAAAAGTACCTTTGGAAAGTGCTATTAAAATTGTTCTATTGATTAAGACAAAAAAGTTATGAGAGAAAAAAGATATTCAACATTTTTATATTTTTTGCTATAACATCTGAAGCACGACGATTTTTGTACTTTTAAAAATTGGTTGTAGCTCTTCTCACACTTGAGAATAATTCATCTAATTTGAACAAACCTGTATCTATTATAATAAGCGAGATCCCCATGCTGGAAATATAATCCGGGACACCCTGTATAATCAGAGAAGCCAATACTTGCAACTATTTAATTTTGTATGGTAGCCATTTTTTGATGACAACTATGATACATTAATTTGTCAGTTAAAGGTTTAAAGAGTGAGAGCGATAAAACAATGAAAGTCGGTTATAGTTTTTTACGGTAATATTAATTTCTATCTTAGATTTCGCAATTTTTTAGTTGTTTTGCTAATTTTTATATATAAACATAAAATGCTATATCAATTTAAAGGCAAAAAAGAAGCTTTGTGTCCAAGTTATCACCTATTACAACTGCTATTAAAAATAAAAGTTGTTTCATTGAATATCTTGCACAGTAATACATCAATAAATAATTTTATAACAAACAAAATCGAGCAGATTTTTTGTTTGCATTTTTATGTATCTATTAGTTATAGCCGCGATAATTGAGTTTAAAAATTTTGGTCGATTTAGCTTTTTTTTTATATCACGTAAGCCATGGAATTTTAAAACAAAACTATTTTTTTTAAAATACACTCCCAAACAGCAAACTATTATCCCATTTAACCGACCTTGTATTTTCATTATTTACGGAGATAGCAATAATACCCCATCGAAAAGTGGATCACCCTGTATAAATAAAAAATAAAAATTAAATATTCTTTATTAAAAAAAAAAGCTTGTTACACATAAAAAATATAGACAAATGAAAAAGGTTTAGTGCCTTACGAAACAATTAATTTTTTAAAATTAATTAATCCTCCTTTAATCCTTTAGCCTGGAGACAGAGTTTTGCCAATAATCCTGACATTTGTAATAAAGTGGACAATCCATCTACAATTCTTTGATGAGTTAATCCTATTTCCTACAATAAAAATGCAAGAAGTGAAAAAAGCAGTATAAAAAAATTGATATTCCTTAATAATATAAAAGTTTGTTTACACACATTAATATACAGGGTGCCCATTTTTCTAACCTGTTGTATGGGTAACTCCGTTAATATTAGAGATACAGAAACGTTTAAATTAGCAAATTTGTGCAGAATTTAAAGGGAAATCTGATGCCATTTTCAAATTTGACCTACGTCATCAACTTTTTGAAATATTTTGAAAAAACTGAAAAAGGTCGATTTTTTCAAACTTGAATAATTCCGTAGCCATATGAGTTGGAACAAAAATAAAAATTGGCTCTTGTAGATATTTTTACGTACATTTTAAATATGTTAACGAAATTTTCATAGCACTCTCGATTTCCGAGTTATAGCACAAACTTGCATTTTTTTAAATGGAAGTCATAGTTGGCTGTGGTCGTATTAAAAAGGTTTTTTTTTTTCAGTTTCAATGATATAAGGTTTGTTATGCTTTACTGTTGTAGCTTTTCTTTAAATAAGCAAAAATCATTTTACATGTTCACAGCCTACTAATAGATGGGAGTTATCCCGTGTTGATGTTCTTCTTTTTCGATGTGACATTTAAGAGTTGTCTCTTATTGTTAGTGTAGCAGTTATTAGCCAGTTACAAATTTAAAAAAAAAAAACCTGAGTTTGTCAAATATAATTTATTGTTTGTTTTACGTATAAATCTCTCTCTCGTGTTGATCAAAATTTTTGATTGAGTTTATTGTAAATTTCAAAAACAATGTGTTCTAATGAAGAAAAAAACCACATGCTTTTCTATTACTACGCTTGTAATAGGAATAGTAGAAATTCAAGTGAAATGTATTTGCAAAGATTTATGGAAAGGAGCCAACCAAGAAAGTTATTATTTTAGTTATTAGAAACCAATTTAAAAAAATACGGGTATACCAAATAGCCTGATAATATTTCTTCATTAAAAAACATTGTTTTTGAAATTTATAATAAACAAAAATTTTGATTAACACGAGAGAGAGACATACGTATAACAAACAATAAATTTTATTTGACAAACTATGAGGTTTTGTTTTTAAAATTTGTAACTGGCTAATAACTGCTACAATAACAATAAGAGACAACTCTTAAATGTCACATCGAAAAAAAGAACATCAACACGGGATAACTCCCATCTATTAGTAGGCTGTGAACATGTAAAATGATTTTTGCTTATTTAAAGAAAAACTACAAGAGTAAAGCATAACAAACCTTATGGTGCCTGTACACCTGAGAGTAAAGTACTCTCGAGAGTAGCGTCGCCAAGGATACAGCCAATCGCGAGTTACTCTTAGGGGCTGTATCCTTGGCGACGCTACTCTCGAGAGTACTTTACTCTCAGGTGTACAGGCACCATTATATCATTGAAACGAGGAAAAAATAACCTTTTTAATAAGACCACAGCCAACTATGACTTCCATTTAAAAAAATGCACGTTTGTGCTATAACTCGGAAATCGAGAGTGCTATGAAAATTTCGTTAACATATTTAAAATCTACGTAAAAGTATCTATAAAAGCCAATTTTTATTTTTGTTTTAACTCATATGGTTACGGAATTATTCAAGTTTGAAAAAATCGACCTTTTTCAGTTTTTTCAAAATATTTCAAAAAGTTGATGACGTAGGTCAAATTTGAAAATGGCATCAGATTACCCTTTAAATTCTGCACAAATTTGCTAATTTAAACGTTTCTGTATCTCTAATATTAACGGAGTTACCCATACAACAGGTTAGAAAAATGGGCACCCTGTAGAGCGGTTAGGTAGTGTTGCAGTGCTAAAAAAAAAGGCATCAAAATCTCGCTAATTACTCTACATATTGTAACACCTTGCCGACAACTTATAGTTTTTTACTTATTAATTATTCTTTACTCATAACCTTCTCTACTTTTTTTTATTGAGTTGTATGCTCATGATCGTCTGCTGCTGTGAGTTGAACCCTGCGACGTTGTTTGATCGCAGTTCACAAGTTACGAGAGGAATTGATCAACCGAAATAGATAAAAACACTAAAGATTTTTTATAGGAAAAATTTGAAAATAAGAAAACAATATAGTCGGAATCAGCAGTTATACAGGGTGTGTATAAATTGGCGGAAGCGCTACACGTGACGATATTCTTTGTAAAATTCTAAGTCGAAAATCTTAATACAAAAATGTTTTACCATGCTTCCTATGGCCTCAGAAACCATTTAAAGAAACAAAAATTTGGCAACATTGCATCCATTGATTTGCGTTTGGACATTTTTTTATCAGCAATTTTTACTTAGGTATTTGTAATATTTGTTCGAACTATAAGCTTTCAGTTTGTAAACATAGCTGCAAACTTTTAGGTATCGTCTAACACAAACTAGAAATGATTACGAGAAAAACAGAGATGACAGCTAATGACAATGTTGCCAGGTGTATTATTTTCATTCAAATCAGTGATTAACATATTTTCAACACCAATTTTTGTAAGGAAAAACACAATATCTAGGAAAAATAATATTCGAAATTTATTTTTATTTCAAATCGCAGCTTTTTTATTAAAACATATTTAATAACAGCGTTTTTTAAAGGACTGAATGTCAAGACTTTGAGGACCTCTTGCAGACACAGCAAGTATGGTAAAACATTTTCGTATTAAGATTTTCGACTTGGAATTTTACGAAGAACATCACCACATGTAGCGCTTCTGCCAATTTATACACACCCTGTATAGCAGGGGTGGCCAAACTTTTAGACGTTAGGGGCTACTTTTGAGGGAAAGTGTATCCGCGGGCGACTACATTTTTTGTAAGGTACCTACGAATTGGTGTTTTTTAAGGTCCTTTTAAGTATTTGCAAATCGATGACTTTTTTTAGAAGATACTTACGAACTGCGTCTTTTTTTTAATGAAATTTTAGATACTTACGAAATGATGACGTTTTTTTCTAAAAGACACAAACTGGTGAGGACATTTTACTATGACTACTATAAAATTACCTATAAATAACTATTTTCTAGCACTGGTTTTGAATTTTAAAAGCTTCAAAAAATCCAGGAAAAAAAGAAAATTATTGTTTTACAATTGTATTAAAATAAATTAAAAGCAAATTTCACAAAAACAAAACAAAAACAATAGAATTGTTTTAATTTGATGACACTTGGTAATGCATAGTTTTGACCAGTTTGTCAAAATTTGGCTCGTATGAACTTAAACTAATTCTTAAACACAATTCCAAATGTAGATCAGATAATTGTGACCTATGTTTAGTTTTTATCCCATTTATGAAGGAAAATGCTAATCTTACAAATATGCCGAACCAAAAGAGGCATTGAAATATGCAGCAACTTTCCAAATATATGGATATTTATCCCTGCTTATTAATTTCCAGAAGCTTGCATTTGAAGCCATTGATTTTAAATGTGTATTTTGTGTATCTATTATTTGCAGAAAATAATTTTGAATTATTTTTTAAATTCGAATACGCTCTGAGTTTATCACTATAATTTGTCAATTTTTAAGTCAGCTTCACGGGCGACTTCCAGATGCATTGCGGTCGACCAGTCGACCGCGGTCGACGTCTTGGCCACCCCTGCTGTATAGTATACTGCTGTTTATCTTATGTTCAAAGATTTATAATGTTTATCACAACACCCAATTACAAAACCTTCGTAACTTGTACCACATGAGTTTTAATTACATCTTGTTATGTTTTTGTTTTCACAGCCTACTATAATTTTCTTTTAAAAAAAAACTAAGAAACCGTCATAACTTGCGTATTATTGAAAATAAATACATCAACCCTTATATATTTGGAATGAGAAAAAATAAGGAATTTAAATATGTCATAGCCAACTATCGATTCCATTTAAAAACAGGTAAGTTTGTGTCATAGCTTTTTAACGGCGAGGGTAAACATTTTTTTTTAGTGTACTCGAGTTCTACATAGAAATATCTAAAAATAATCTAAATAAATTTTTTCGATATCTACAACAATAACGGATATATGACACATTATTCATATGACAAAGAAAATACCTTTTTTTCTTATAATTCAAAAACCGGATGATAAAATATTTTTGAAAACAGTTCTGAGAATGTCTCAAAAAACTGCACATTTTTGGTAATTTAACCGTTTCTCTATCTAAAATATTAAGCGAGATACCCATGTAATCCCATTGAATTTGGGCCACCCTATACACAGTGTTTTATTTTGCGCACCGATACGTCACTTTGTTGTCTTAAATAGAACACCATATATATTTTGTATTTTTTATGTGCAAAATTAAATTCTCTATCAAAAATGTCATGCGTATTATGTACCTAAAATCAATAATTTTGAGTTATTTAAGTTTTTACGAAAATATTGACAAGAACAGGACTCTAAAAAATATTAATATTTCACAACTTAGCAATGTCAGAACGATGTCCTTTGATACCTTAGTTCAGTGGTCTCAAACTGGCGGCCCCCAAAGCAATTTTACGCGGCCCGCGAATACATTTTGGGAGAACTTCCTACGTCCGTACAATCAGTAAATTTAGTTGTAGTAAGAAATAACGAAGTTTATAATTATTTACATACAAACATACCTATGTCTATTTTCTGTATGTGTCGAAGAAAAATTTTGTGAATAAAGAAGGACAATAGCTTGTATATTCACTCTCATTTTGTTAAAAAAAAAAAAACCCGCCCGTCAGCTACGTTTAGATTGTGCATTCGGCCCGCATTCAATTTGAGTTTGAGACCACTGCCTTAGTTGACAATAGTGTCATTGTGGTTGTTGACTAATTACCGTTTTAAATTAATATAGTGGATGTTTCTTATGCCGGGTCCATTTGGCTTAATTTTAAACACGAATAAGTTAATTTTTTTAAATGGACCACTGTATATTTTAACATTTTCTTATCAATAATTTAATTATCTTTAAAGATGATGCAAGGTCAATTATGTCTAAAATTAATATTTCTCGAGTTATTGCGGTTTTCATATAATAACACAATATTTAATAGAATTAAACTAGTAGTCTGGAAATATTTCAAAAATTTGTTTTAAATGTCAAAATGTCAAATACAATTTTATTTTTACTTTCTAGCTTTAATTTTTGCCTGATTATAAATTAATTTAAATAAAAACATACATTTCTTTATGTTACATAAAAGGTCATAAATATTATTTATGGGACTAGTGTGAAAAACTCAGTTAAAATTTTTTATATTGTATATTTCAATAGACATTATGACTTATCGAAGTCATGTTACACTAAATATCATGTTTATAGGAGCAGTAGATTAATAATAATAATAGTTCTTAAATATTGTGTGCATTTTTAGGTAAATTTATTTAAAAAATAATAACATGCAATGTGTTCTTAGCAGTTTGTTTTTTATATATTGGCCTAAAAATTAAAACTTTAAAACACTTTTATGTAGCCTGATTTTTATGGTTTTTTAAAATTTAAATATATTTATAATCAAGCAAAAAATACAGCTTAAACGTGCAATAATTAGCAATGTATGGTTATTTAAAACAAATTTTCAAGATTTCCAAAGCCTACTAAATTTATTCTATTAAATATTTTGTTTGTGTCCGAAAATTATTATTAAAACCGCAATAAGACCAGCAGCGTTTCTGATAATTTAAGGCAGGGCTGCGGAGTCGGTAAAAAAAAAGTCGACTCTGTCTCCGACTCCTGATGATTTTAGTAGTTCGACTCCGACTCCGACAAAATTAAACACTAAGACATTTTATGGTGTGCAATACCGGGTGATTCAGTTTGACTGTCGCACCCCTATAACTTTTTAATTATTGAAAATAACCCCAACAAACCTTATATTTTTGGAAACGGCGACAAATTCTCTATTAAATGATGTGCATTTGTTATCTTTACGATGACGTATGTCAAATCCGCGATAGGTAACTGTTTTTTTTTTAAATTACACAGTATACATTTTTTGGTTGATTCGGATAGAGAATTTAATTCTGAATCTGACCATGTATTAAAAAAGTATGCATACATAAGAAAATTTTTTGAGAAAAATCAGTTCAAAGTTTATTCAAATTATAGCAACCAGTCTATTTAACATAACAAAAAACGATCAAATCTTAAAAATTATACTATAACTAACTATCAATGGAAATGTAATAAAAATAAAAACAAATAATAAAAAATTAGACTTCCAAACACAGTTTTCCTCTATGTGTAACTGCTTTTTTTAGAGTCTAATTTTTTATGTCAACGTTTATTATTTATTTTTATTTTTATTAAAAATTAATTTTTATTACATTTCCATTGATAGTTATAGTATAATTTTTAAGATTTGATCGTTTTTTGTTACGTTAAATAGACTGTTTGCTATAATTTGAATAAACTTGAACTGATTTTTCTCGAAAATTTTCTTATGTATGCATACTTTTTTAAAAATGTATACTATGTAATTTAAAAAACAAAACAGTTGCCTATCGCGGATTTGACATACGTCATCGTAGAGGTAACAAAAACACATCACTTAATAGAGAATTTCTCGCCGATTTCAAATATATAAGGTTTGTTGGGGTTATTTTCAATAATTAAAAAGTTATAGGGGTGCGACAGTCAAACTGAATCACCCGGTATAGGAAAAAAAAAATATACCTATATATAAAAAGAGTTATTTGAAATTTGAATTTAAATTTTGCGGCATAGGACCACCTTGCAATTTTTTGTTGTACTCGGAGTCGGAGTCAGTACATTTTTTCCAACTCCACTGACTAGAAAATCTTCCTAAACTCCGACTCCAAAGCCCTGATTTAAGGGACGGTTAGTCGACTGTTCATGCAGTATATTGATTACTTTTGTACTAGTTTGCGGACAATCAAAACAGTACACGGATGAAGGCATTAGCTAGCGCTGGGATTATTACAAGCATGTGCTGTTTACAACTAACATGACCTCTGCTAGCTACGTATCGCCCTCTCAACCCCATGTAGTACTGGTTTCTTAAGATGTTGATGCTTGCTGTGCACAAATTTCTATGAACCCAATACGTACAAAGGTCATTTACAGTCAGGGATGTCATTAAAGCGTTCCAGCAGCGACTAATACATTTATTAGTCCATAAATGACGCATGTGCAAAAACCAATTCATGTATTAGTCCATGAACTAGTAAATTTTGGTCTGCTGGAACAAACCTACCATGTACATTTGAATATTATTTCAGGTTATGTAGTTAATGACCACAAACAACTTTCATTTAAAACTTTTTTTTGTTAAGTTATCGCAAGACGAAATATTGACCTGTAACGTTACTTTTTGTACACACTGTATATTCCATCTGTACCTGATTTTCACATTTTATCAGATTTAAGATATTAAAAAAATAAACACTCACCTTAATAAAAGCTAACTTCAGCCGTTCATCTACATCCAGATTTTTACAAACTTTAAAAATGTTTTTGATTATGTCTTCGGCGGCATAACCTAAGCTCCACAGATGATCCATTATCTGCAACACAAAAAAGTTTTTATTTTTAAGTCATCATTTAATTTAAATAAAACAATCAGAACAGAAAAATTGTTTGAAACATATGATAGTAATATTTACCAGTTTAATAAAAGATTTAGCCCTTACACCCTATGGGTAAAAGAGGGAATGGATTATATACAGGGTGCACCACGACCCTGAGATTCTTCGATAGCTCCTTTATTAATAAAAATATCAAAAAATATTGAATACAAATATTGTGCGAACCTATTTTTTACATAGCCTAAAATTATTTTCAAATATACAGGGTGTTTTGTTTGAGCGGCACATATAAAACTGTAATTTTTTTAAATAGATCACCCGGTATATTTTTACATTTTTGGATTTCTCTTAAATTTACTTTAAAAAATGTACAAGGTTATATGGGCCTAAATTCAACTGTTTTCGTAAAATTTACATTTTTATGAAATTTTTGAGCAATACAGCACTTTCATTTTTTTTCAACATTTAAGTTATTTAAAAAGGCAGTAAAATTTCGTTTGAAAATTAGATTGACAATAGATTAACACTTTGCGCTAGTTACATTTTATAAATATGTATTATACAGGTTGTTTTTTACGCTTGGTCAAACTTGTGAAACTTTAAACGTCGATAAGTCATTTTTCTTAAATACAACACCCTGTATATTTTTACATTTTCTTGTAGAGAATTTAATTGTCTTTCGAAATTATTAAGCATGTCCTATACCTAAAGTTGATATTTTTCAAGCTATCTCGATTTTTATTAGTATTACTAAGGCAATTGAAATATTTTAAAGTCGGCCATGGAGGTAAGCCGTAATTTTTCACAGAATTTTTAAACAAAAGAACAAAAGAAGCTACAACTTTAATTTTAGGCTAAAAATTTACCCCCCTTTCCTGAAATTTATCGTATAAATTGTTCAAGATTATGTCCTTCTTGTTCTCGTTTTTCGAGGGCCACTATGGGGATCTCGTAAACGGTAAGAGTTACGACTTCAGTCAAATTAGGGCAAAGTTGTATATTCAGATGCTTAATAATTTCACGTAAACAGAACTTATCTAGCTCTTTTAGTTTTTAAGATATAGAGAAAAAATTAAAAAAGTGGGTTTGTGTTTTTTGCCCGTAACTTTTTCATTTGATGTCAAATTTTATTTCTGTAAAAACTTTTTCATGGCCACTTTTTGCAAGGAATCAAATTCCCCAATTATATTTTCCGTGCGACGTTTCGTTTTTTTAAATCCATCATCAGGTAAATTTTTTCTTATGGACGCTATATCTGATTTTAACGTCAATTTGTAGAGCATTTTATTCTGAATTCGACAATGTATAACACTTGGGACTTTTTTGAAATAATTGTTGTTAAAAATGGCAAAAACAAATATTTTATTTAAAACAAATCCTAATCGGCATGGTAAATAATTGTCTTTTTTCCTTCTTCCTTGGAAGCACGTAAGTAAAACGTGTGAAACTATTATTAAAGGGATTTAATTAAAAAAATAGGTATTCCAAGGAAAAAGGGACAAAGACTAGTATATTACATACCGAGCGGGGAAGTGGATCATTACAGCCGAGTGCATCTATAGCACGAGGCTGGAATAATCCTCCCCGTGAGGTATGAATACTATTTTACTCACAATCGGTTAGTAACTCTAGATAAGTGTCAAATAATATTAATTTTTATCATAATTTGATAAATTATTTCAACAACAAAATCTGTGAGACCGTTGCTAGGGAATATAACAAGTTTGTTGCCGTTGCTAGGAAATATAACAAGATAATGAATTTGAATATACTCCACCAGAACTGCGAGAAGCTGCAGAAAAAGCTACTGAAAGCATGTTTCCAGAAAAAAGCAGGGCGAGATACGAAAACACTGTATACAGGGTGCCCATTTTTCTAACCTGTTGTATGGGTAACTTCGTTAATATTGGAGATACAGAAACGTTTAAATTAGCAAATTTGTGCAGAATTTAAAGGGAAATCTGATGCCATTTTTAAATTTGACCTACGTCATCAACTTTTTGAAACATTTTGAAAAAACTGAAAAATGTCGATTTTTTCAAACTTGAATAATTCCGTAACCATATGAGTTAGAACAAAAATAAAAATTGGCTTTTGTAGATATTTTTACGTAGATTTTAAATATGTTAACGAAATTTTCATAGCACTCTCGATTTCCGAGTTATAGCACAAACTTGCATTTTTTTAAATGGAAGTCATAGTTGGCTGTGGTCGTATTAAAAAGGTTATTTTTTTCTCGTTTCAATGATATAAGGTTTGTTATGCTTTACTCTTGTAGTTTTTCTTTAAATAAGCAAAAATCATTTTACATGTTCACAGCCTACTAATTGATGGGAGTTATCCCGTGTTGATGTTCTTTTTTTTTCGATTTGACATTTAAGAGTTGTCTCTTATTGTTAGTGTAGCAGTTATTAGCCAGTTACAAATTTTAAAAACAAAACCTCAGAGTTTGTCAAATAAATGAGAAAAATGGGCACCCTGTATAGTAAGTGGTGCGTGACTAAAGGTGTGTATTTGGAGCATACCTCTGAAACGGTACTCTTTACATATTTTTCTGAATTAGCTAAACAAAATAAAGCCTCCATAAATACGAGTCATTTGTTCTTTACTTATTTTAAAATTAAAAATCATGTTTTAATGCAATTTGATTTACAAAAATGACAGTGACATTCTGACATTTGCTGGTAAGGAGAGTGAGAGATAAACTAGCCGGGAATGATTATTCCCGGCTAGTTTATCTGTCACTTTCCCAGCTAGCCGGGAATGGGTCGTTTCCCGACTGTTTTAAAGGGTACAAATGCACACATTACCAACCGATTGTGAGTAAAATTATTTACGATGCCGATTAGGATTTGTTTTAAATAAAATATTTGTTTTTGCCATTTTTAACAACAATTGTTTCAAAAAAGTCCCAACTGTTATACATTGTCGAATTCAGAATAAAATGCTCTACAAATTGGCGTTAAAATCAGATATAGCGTCCATAAGAAAAAATTGACCTGATGATGGTTTTAAAAAAACGAAACGTCGCACGGAAAATATAATTGGGGAATTTGATTTCTTGCAAAAAGTGGCCATGAAAAAGTTTTAACAGAAATGAAATTTGACATCAAATGAAAAAGTTACGGGCAAAAAACACAAACCCACTTTTTTAATTATATCTCAAAAACTAAAAGAGCTAGATAAGTTCTGTTTGCTTCAAATTATTAAGCACCTGAATATACAACTTTGCCCTAATTTAACTAAAGTCGTAACTCTTACCGTTTACGAGATCCCCATAGTGGCCCTCGAAAAACGAGAACCCTGTAGATGTTGCATCTACAATTAATTCTAACGTGATCTTATAAGTCGTTGTGTGCTTTAATCCTTTAATGGACTTATGAAGGTTCAGCAAACCCTTAAATTTAATTTTTTGAAAGTTTGCATGCCTCTCGTTAAATGATAAACTTCAACAACTTTTAAGTAAATATTACTTTTGTCATACGAAGTATGAAGAAAGTATTGTGATCGCAAAAATTTTCGAATTCCAGATTTCGACGGATATATACGTTTTGAGGTCCACTGAACCCGTTTTGACTATTTTCGCGATGACATCCATGTGTGTGTATTTGCCAGACTTTAAAATTGTAAATTTTTGACATTGATTATCGATAGCGCCTTTAAAAGTACAGTGAGCTCGCGTTATAAGCAACCCACGATATAAGCAACTCGCGTTATAAGTAACACTCGATATAAGCAACTATCGTATCAAAGTACACGATATAAGCAACTGTCAGTGTGACAGTTAAAAATACAAATATCTAAAATACTATTGCAGATATAACCATGAAATTTTGTATCTGAGCGTTACGGTATTTTTTGGATTCGATGGAAATACGACTTCCGGTTCAACCGGAAACGGACTCAAACTTTGAAATTTTGAATAGAACATCTGTATATTTTTAAATTTTTGAATTTCTTAAAATTTACTTTAATAAATGTAAAAGGTTATATGGGTCTAAAGTCGACAGTTTTCAAAATATTTACATTTTTACGAAAATTTTGAGTGATATAGCACTTTCAGTTTTTTTTTAACATTCAGGTTTTTTAAAAGGGCAGTAAAATATCGTGTGAAATCTAGATTAACAATAGATTTTATAACAATCATTTTATTTTTAGGAGATTATTAATATACAGCGTCATTCAAAAAGTCTGCAACGAATGGAAAAGTTTTTTATTATTTTTTCTCAGAAAATTGTATTCTTGATAAAAGTTGGTGCATGGTCTAAAACTAATTTTAAGATGAAAAAAGTTCAATAAAAAATTATATGACACTAGATACTAGTGATTTTTGAAATATTTTAAGAGATACAAAAAAAATTATGGACAGAGTTTTTAAAAATCCCAAAATAAGGCTAGATTTAAATTTTGACGGTCAAATTTCAATTTTTATTTTTTAAGCAATTTTAACATTTAAAAAGTCTGCAACAAATGGAAAATTTTATTTTTATCGAAAAAAGTTATTAAGAATCTAAAAACCGAACTAGGTTTAGATTCTGAGGGTTAAATTCAAATTTTTATTTTTTACGAAATTTTAACATTCAAAAAATCAAAAACCATTAAAATCTAGTATCATATGACTTTTTATTAATTTTTTTATCTTAAAATTAGATTTAGACCATATACCAACTTCATTAGGAATAAAATATTCAGAAAAATCGATAATAAAAAACTTTTCCATTTGTTGCCGACTTTTTGAATGTTAAAATTTCCTAAAAAATAAAAATTTGAATTTGACCGTCAAAATTTAAATCTAACTTATTTTTGGATTCTACATAACTTTCTTCCTACACATTTTTTTTTAACTCTTTAGTTAGGAGTCCTTTACACTCACAAATATTTCAAAAATCGGTAAAATCTAGTGTTCTATGACTTTTTATCAAACTTTTTTTGCCCTTAAATTAATTTTAGACCATGCACCAACTTTTATCAGGAATACATTTTTTTGAGAAATTAATAATAAAAAATTTTTACATTTGTTGCAGACTTTTTGAATGACGCTGTATAATAATGTAATAAACTCGTAGGTTAAATTACTAAAATTTTTTGGCTTTATATAATTTACCAAAGACCATAAGTTCAATTTATGGTTGTCGGTAGAATTAGCACACGGTATAATAGTACCTAACTCGTTGCTTAGATTTTTTTTTCTCCCGGGAATATTTTTCTTACGTGTATGAACAAGAGTTTTGTCTGGTAAACACTTGTAAAATAAGGCCGTTTCATCCGCTCTGTATACTTGCCATGAAATCACATCATATTTTTTTATTAATTTGAGAGATGTACAAGTACATAGATCACGACTAAAGGTACGTGGCACGCGCATATTTCGTTTGACATAGGTACGTACAGATCACCATAGCAATGCGACCACGATCGCGTTGTTATGGTGTAAACTTTTATTTTTAGTTTTACTACTAAAAACAAGATTTATTTATGTTAAAAATCGAATCGTTTCTATTTCTATCATATAAGCAACTTTCACGTTATAAGCAACTTTTAGATCGGAATTGGCCGCCGTTAGTTGCTTATAACGCGAGCTCACTGTATATTCCAAAGTGCGTGCATTTATTCGATTTTTTAAATAATAACTAATATGTTAATCCTAAATTACATAAAAACGGTGATAGACAAAAAAATTCTGTTTATGTAGGATTGAAGTCTATGTTAAGGTACCTATATGAAAAACCTTTATAATTTTTTTTGGTGAAATTTAAAATTACAATATTAATTACAAAATTCAAAATGTAGAATTTTTTTTTAAAACGACATCAATTTTTAAAAACTTTAGTACATTAAAGGGTTTATATTTCTTAGTGAACTGTTGCTTGTCTTAAATCCAATGAATTTCTATAAAAAAAGTTGTGATTTTTTTTTAAATTTTGAAAATCCGTGTCTTACATTGCACCAAAAACCAACCGGTCGTATAAGACAGTACGGTAAACAATAATGGCTGACTACTTCTTCCACAATCCACCAGAAACACCGGCTTCAAGTTCGGTGGATTAAATGGCCACCGATGGCACCAAAAACTCCCCACCGCTGTAATACAAGACAGACGCGATGTTCCCACCAGACTAACCGGTTGAATGTAATGCAGTTTTTGACTGTTTTGATGAAACCGGTGGCATCGCCGGTGGAATGTAAGACACACGAGTTCTTAAAAAACGTGATTTTTGTTTGTTAACTAGCATGCCATAACACTTTTTTAAACATTAATGCATCACTGAATAGGTCTCAGAAAGGGGAACAATTTGTCTAATTTAAACTTCTTTGTAGCTCTTACCGTTTACGTTTACAATATCCCAATCAGTGGCGGATCCAGGGGGGGGTAAATGGGGTATTACCACCCCTAAGACCAAGATATTTAAAAAAATTAAGTTTTACAAATGCGTATTTTATTTCCTGCGTTACCGCTTTAGCTTATAACAAAGTCAAGTGAATATAGATTCAATTTTTTTTTTTTTTTTATAATATCCATGAATTATTGCAAGCTATCGAGGGGGACAATAAGCAATATTATTGATGCGAACTGACTAGTTTTAGTTCAATGTATTATTGCCTAAATTAAAACTGTACAGGGTGGTCCGAATTCGAGAGGATTACATGGGTATCTCGCATAATAGTCAAGATAGAGAAACAGTTAAATTACCAAAAATGTGCAGTTTTATGAGACAAAATTAGAACAGTTTTCAAATATATTCTATCATTTCCGGTTTTCGAGTTATTAAAGAAAAATATTAATAATGTGTCATATCTCCCTTATTGTTTTAAATATCGAAAAACTTTATGAAGATTATTTTTAGATATTTTTATGTAGAGTTTGATAGTACTAAGAAAAATGTTGTTGCGCTCGCCGCAAAAATATGACACAAACTTACCTTTTTTAAATAGATGCTATGTATAGTTGGCTATGACCTATTTAAATTCCTTATTTTTTCGCTGTCCAAATATACGAGGCTTAGGGTTTATGTATTTGTTTTCAATAATACGCAAGTTACAAAGTTTTTTAATATTTTTAAAGATGAGAAACAAAAAGTACGCTGTAAAAACACAACAAAACAGAAAAAAAAAAAAATGAAAAAAACCGGAATTGATAGAATATATTTGAGAACTGTTCTGAGTTTGTCCCAAAAACATGCACATGTTTGGTAATTTCACCGTTTCTCTATCTTGACTATTTATTAAGCGAGATGCCTATATAATCCCGTCGCATTTTGACCTCCCTGTACATTACAAAAATAGTCATATTTATTCTAAACTTCCCGTATATTTTTAGCTGTTGGCCTGTTTTTTATTTGAAAAATTGATAATTACAATTATTAAGGGGCGAAGCAAAACAATTGCTGATTAAAGTTAAGAGGAAAAAAAAACAGCGGAGGCCAATTAGCAAGGGCCCACTGAAAGTTTTAACTACCCCCCCTAAGATGGAGGGCTGGATCCACCCTTGATCCCAATAGTGGCCCTTCTATGTGGACCACCCTGTATAATATACAATATGAAATTTACTTAAAACAGAAATTTGAATCACATGAAATCTATCGTCTGAAATGGTTATATCGTGCCAAACCGTAACGAAACACGAGCCGGTCAAATATAAATAACTATAAACTACAATTGAAACAGTTTGATAGGTTCGTAGTCCTGTTTATATGAAATTGGAAACTCACCTTATACGCTTTTCGAATGTTTCCTTCTTTACAACACATCAACATATCTTTAATTAATAGAGGATGTGGTTCATCACAAACTTTAAACACGTTTTCCGACTTCACAAGTCCAAATCCGTTGTGCGTGGACTGCAGATTGTTCAGAGCCTGTCTCATATCACCCTGCGCTGTAAATACTATTGCTTCCAGTCCATCGTCTGTGTATTGTACCTGAAAACATCACATATTTTAGTGTTACACACCACTGTTACGGCTTTGTAAATAGGCCCTGCATATCTGCCGGTAGTGACAAGGCGAGAGCAGCTACAATCTATTTAAAAAAATACAAAATTCCTCATAATTCGGATGTTATGGCAAAAAAATATCAGCAGATCAATTTTAATTGTACCTTCTTTAAGCACTTTTTTGTGTAAAATGTAACAGTTATTTCAGATTTTTATAATCATATTCTATTTTTGAGATATTACTTCTAATTTCATTGTTTCTAATGATCCGTGAAGTTGGCTTTGGAATAGTTAAATACGCTTTTTGTTTCTCTTTCTAATGAGATACTACTTGTAACTTGCCTTATGTATTTTTATAAATAACTAAAAAAATTAAGAGAAAACCACACAAATGTATAAATAACTTCTTTATTTATAAATATAGAACTAAATGTTAAGTAGGTTTTATTATAAAAGTTTTTATGCTTAATTTAAAAAAACAAAAAAAACTTTAATGTCCTTGACGTTTGATATACAGTGTGACCCATTTCAAAGCGTATCACACCTATAAAAAGTTTATTTATGGTCCGATTTTCATGAATTTTTTTTAAACGTTAAAGCATCAAAAACTGTACTTTGGCATTCTATTTAAAAATACAGTTTACACTTACAAAGCCTACTATGTTTTTTTTTCGATGTCAAAATTGGCTGAATCTGTTTAGCGATTTTTTTATCTAAAATCTGACTACACTCACAAAGCCTACCATGATTTTTTATTCGATGTCGAAATTGGCAAAATTTATTTAGCGATTTTTTAATCAAAAATCTTACTACACCACTGGATTCGGGATGCCCTCAAATGGGTTTGTACCAAATTTCATGAAAAAATATTGATTATTTTTTCTTTGTATTTTTGTATCTTTTCTTGTAAATGTAGTTGTTCACCAATTGAAAATTCAATGAAAGTTGCGATTTTAATACTGACATGAATAAATTGTTGCTTATTTAAGAGATCTTACGTCAAATAAAGTTTTTCCTCTAACTTTTGTTTTTTACATAGCATAGTTACATAGTACACTGCTTTTCCAATATTGATATTAATTTAATCACAAATATTGAATTCATAATTAATCTCTTAATAACAAATATTTTTTCATGAAATTCGGTACAAACCCATTTGAGGGCATCCCGAATCCAGTGGTGTAGTCAGATTTTTGATTAAAAAATCGCTAAATAAATTTTGCCAATTTCGACATCGAATAAAAAATCATGGTAGGCTTTGTGAGTGTAAACTACATTTTTAAATAGGGTGTCAAGGTACAGGTTTTGATGCTTTATCGTTTAAAAAAAAAATTCATGAAAATCGGACTATTAATAAACTTTTCATAGGGGTGATCCGCTTTGAAATGGGTCACACTGTGTGAGGTAAACTTATTTTTTTTTAAATAAAAACCCTAGTTGGCCATGACTAGGGATTGGAAAACCGGTTAACCGGAGCCGTTTTTCGATAACCGATAACCGGTTATTACGTCTCGGTTAACCGGTTTATCGAGTTTTTTGCTATTTTCATTTAAATTTGGCACCAAGTTTTAATCTTTTAAGATTAGTTACCCAGTAAGGATAAATACTTCGATTTTGACTTAAGTAACTTATATTTTTTAGTATTTCTTTGTACATTTTGCACAAACAGGTTGGTACAACTGGTACAGCAGTGAAGTGTGCATCTAATAATTAAAAGTGCAAATCCTTTTAACCAACTTATACCAAAACAAAAGCAGCTTGGTAACCGAAATGTCATCGTGTTAAGTTTATTTTGATTAAAATAAATGTTTTTTTTTTAATGAAATATCCGACTTTTTTTTTGGAGGGTATTTGCACCAAAAATATATCATTTTCAAGCATATCTGTTTTACCATGTTTAAAAAAATAACCGGTTAACCGGTTACTTGCCAAATTTTTCACCGATAACCGGTTTTGAGATTATCGTCCGGTTTTCCAATCCCTAGCCATGACTTTATATGAAAGAGCACTTTTTCAGCTTTTCAAAAATATATACTCCTACTTTTATCCATGTGTTGAAAAAAAGAATCCAGATAATATAGCTAATTTTGTGAAAATTTTATTATCAGTTTGCCATGATTTCTCAAACTGATGTTTACAAATTAATTAACAACTAAACATCATATCCCAGTAAATTTTCAAAAGTGTCACCTAATCCGTGTATTGTTTTGTATTTTATATCTGTTTATTGTGGTATTGTGAACATGGCTAAATTTGAACTTTTTGAAAAGTTTAATATGTTAGAATATTACTTTGTTAGTGATAAAAACATGGATGTTGCAGCAAAATTTACTTGGAAATTACATTAAAGGGGCCTATTCACGATCAATCATGTTGCACAACAATTATTGCGCAGGATGATGTTGCGCAAATCCTAATTGTATTCACGTTGACACATAATTTGGGCAATCGTTCAGTTTTTCACTCCACCTCGCCAAGTGACAGTGTGACACAAAGATGAGTGTGGAACCATGTGCCGCTATTGTACTTGTATTGTGTGTACCTAATGATAGGTGTAAACGAAAGCGTAAAAAATATTGGATGAAGGAATGGTTTAAAAAAAACGAGCTATCTTCACTCATGAAAATTTACTGGATGAATTAGTAAGTAGTGAGCTCTCCATCTGACTACAATAATTTTATGCGTATTCAACGTTTCTCGAATTGATGGAAATGGTCACACCTTTGATTCAAAAAGAAAATACAGTAAATGAGAGATGCAATCCCTGTACAGGGTGGCCTATTTTCAATGCCCATACAGGGTATCTCGATTATTATCAGAGATAGAAAAAAACTAAGTACGTATTCTACATTTATTTTTTCGAGAGAAATTCATTGCTGTAAACAGATTTTTGATATCTTTTTTAATTTTCGAAATATAGCCAGAAACCGATTTAGGACAATTTTCAAAAATGTTAAATATCTCGCTTAAACAAGAAAATAGAAAAAAACTTTTAAGACATTTTTGGCACGGTTTTTTGTACTTAATAAGATAGCGATGTTCATTTTTTTTTACTGATACGAATATTGATATACTACACCTAACTTTCTTATTTTAAAAGGCAACCAATAGTTGGCTTTCACATAAATTGAAAGCTTACTTTTTGCGATTTAAAAAAATATAGTTTTCTTATAGTTGCCATTTAAAATAAGAAAGTTACACCTAACTTCTTATTAAATTTAAAGAGGAATCCAAAAATGTAAAAATATACAGGGTGTTCCATAAAAAAAAGTATAACTTTGATATGCCACTCTTTTTTGGAGCACCCTGTATGTTTGAAAATATTTTTAAAATGTAGCCCTTATTGACTTACATAATCTAACAGCGACGGAAATTGGAAAATATATACAGTTTCGCCATAAAACTCCGACGCGTCCGTCGTGACTCACCCTGTATAAAAATGAATGTATGTTTGTTTGTTGGTCCTTTATGCATTCCTATACCATTCATCCGATCCTGACCAAATTTGGCACAGACAATCTATAGGACCATGGGAAAAAGATAGGCTATATAAGAATTCCCAAAAAAATCGTCCGGAAAAGATATTGAGGAAAACGTGCCAAAATCTTACAGGCAACACTCTGGAGCAAAAATTTCGGCAAAATTTGACAATTTGACGTAATATTTAAACGCTCGAACCTTCTCCGATTCGACCTTTTCGCACATGTGTCGTACCGATTCGGAATCGTCTCGCTCTTCCCGACAAGTGCGTACCAAACAATCCCACTTTCGAGTTAAATAAAAACGTCCACCGGGTGCGAGCGCGAGTAGTCTGTGATTGATAAAAAAATTCACCGAGCGAAGCCGGGTAACTACGCTAGTATTTAATATTTTTGAAAATTACCAAAAATCAGTTTTTGGCTATATTTCGAAAATTAAAAAACATCAAAAATCTGATTACGGCAATGAATTCCCCTCCAAAAAAAATCGAGACTACATACTCAGTTTTTTTTTTATCTCTGATAATAACCGAGATACCCTTTCTGTATGGGCATCGAAAATAGACCACTCTGTACATGAAAGGCTCTCAACAACTTTGCGATTTCTCGCAACAAGGCAAAGTGTTCAAGATCTGAAATTCGTAACGACAATAGCACCTCAAACATTAAGAAATATACTGTTAAAAACATGTGAAGCTATAATTAACATTGCGCAACCCGTTTGTTGTGCAAAAAATATCAGGGAATTCTGATTTTATGCAACAGATTGCGCAATTCGTCAATCACTATCATTCACGTTCAATCGTGTTGCGCAATAGGCAATGTTGCGCAACATGATTGATTGTGAATAGGCCCCTTTAGTTGTTTAATAATTGCAAACTACACTTGTTGATGAAATCATTGCAAACGGCGATAATAAAATTTTCACAAAGTTAGCCACATCTCGGTTATTTTATGCAACACATATACAGGATAACATTTCCAGCACAGATATCTCGCTTATTATAAGATATGTATAAGAGATACAGGATTGCTTAAATGAAATGAACTATTCTTAAGTATGAGAGAAGCTACAATCAGTTTTTAAAGGTACAAAAATTCTCCTATTTCAAAAGTTATAGTAAAAAATATGAAAATGTTGAATTTCATTTTTGTCCCATTTCATTTGTACTTTATCTGGATACTTTTTGAAGTAGAATGTAACTATTATTTTAGATTTTTTTATCACTCAATATGTCCCCTAAAGGTCGATTCACATTATAGGTATGTTCGCACTCCAGTCTTGGTCTAGAAAAATTTGATTCCATGTAATTAAATGTGGCCGTTCACACTATAGGTACGCTCCACTCCCGCTCCAAACTCAGCGCATTCTATTTTGTGAGCATTACGTTAGTGGGAACAGATTGTGTCATTAATGAATTTTTTATTATTTAGAAAAGTAGTAATTTTTAATAAAAATGGTTTGCAACCAAAAAAAGTTGTACGACATGGAACAAAAAAGTAGAAATAAACTGGAAAGACGTTAAAAAAGTCTGGAAAGTGTTTACAACATTTTTTAATAATGATTTATTCATGACAGTATTAAAAGATAATGGTAATGCAATTTTTCAAATCATATTTATTTGCCATGAAACAGAACCAGCATCGCAATTAAAGAATCTTGCAAACGTGTCTCTCACTTGAAAAGCTGCAGTTGTAGAATTTCCTCCTTCTCTCGGTAAATATCTTAAATTTTCTGTGATCACTTGGTCGTTGGCAGTGATCAATAAATTACTTCCCTGGCGTACAAAATTGAGCAGAATTCGAGTGGTTAAAATTACTTATCCAGCGTATTGAGGATTTAATTTCAATCTCCTGTTGTAAATTCTAAAGTGTGAATACGCTGGAGGGCTGGAGCGGGAGTGGAGCGTGAGCCTACTATAATGTAAATCTTAGCGCAGCGAATGTGTTTTTTTTTCCTCTTTCCAATAAGATATCACTTGCCATATCTATTTACATAAATAACTTACAAGATCAAGAAAATCATATTTTACCTATAGCTCACTAGAGTTCCGATTTAAAAAAATATTTACTTATACAGGGTGTCCCCGTTATCACCGCAAATATTCTAAGTGGTGATAGAGGGTATTTTTCTAAGAAAAAATTTCAAGTACAATTTTTTTATAAAATCAAATGCTAAGCAGATATCAACACTTACTTGATTTTTTTACAGTTCCGCATTTAAAAGGCTCTGTCGCCAAAAATATCAATTTTATCGTAAAATACCTTTCAGCTTTTTAAAAGAACATGAAATTCTCTACAAAATTGGTTATAATTATTTTTTGTCTACAGGCAATAGTTTAAAAGTTATAAGGCAGTTTGACCAAAAAAATTGAAAAATTTAAAAACTGGAATTGTTTCTTAGACTTTGCAACCGCTGTATCTTTAAAACGAAAGGTTGTACAAAAAAACCGACGGCCCATTCCGGATAGCAAATTTTTTGGACTACAACTTTGGTTTAGGAAAATTTTTGGGAAATCAAACCAATTTTTCGGAAAAGTCGAAAATAAGGAACAAAGTGCAAAAACAAAATTTCCTACAAATATTGTTTTGTATTTAAAAATGCCTTTAAAGAGAGTGGGATTATGTAATTGAAAATGATAGAGGTCATTTTAAACACTTATTGAAGTAATTTTGTGGTTACATGTTAATTTTATTGTGTTAAGATGGATTTGCATTGTTTTGCATTTTATCGTTTTCGAAAAAAAAAAACAACCGGGGAATTATGATACTGTGTATTTAAAAATGCTATAGCATCGGCACCATTAATATAATTATGTATCTCATCAGTTTCAATGCTTTTAATGAAGTTTGAAATTCTTCAGAAAACCACCCCTTATCATTGTTTTAAGGAGCTAACAAACAAATTTAACAAAAAATTGTGAATTGCATATAAATAAGTTATGTAAATTTTTAAAAATGCCGCATCTTTTTAACGAAACATCATAGAACAAAACGGATGTCTATTGCGGATAAGGCATTTAACGGACTACAACTTCGGTAAATATGTTGTTCAATAAAACTAAATATATCATAGAAATGTTTATAATAGTGAAAAAGGTGAAAAGAAAAAAACGATGAATGCAAAACAATGCAAATCCATCTTGACGCAATAAAATTAACATGTAACCACAAAATTACTTCAATAAGTGTTCAAAATGACCTGCATCATTTTCAGTTCATAATCGCACTCTCTTTAAAAGCATTTTTAAATACAAAACATTATTTCTCAGATTTTTTTTACGCTCTGTTCCTTATTTTCAGCTTTTCCGAAAAATCGATTTAATTTTCCAAAAATTTCACTTGACCAAAGTTGTAGCCCATAAAATTTGCTATCCGGAATGGGCCGTCAGTTTTATTGTACAACCTTTCGTTTTAAAGATACAGCGATTGCAAAGTCTAAGAAACAATTAGTTTTTAAATTTTTCACATTTTTTTGTACAAACTGCCTTATAACCAGGGCATGAAACCGGTTTTGGTTTTTTAAACCGGTTTAAAAAGCCGGTTAACCTTTATTTTTTGTCCAAAATTGTGATTTTTAACCGAAACCGAAACCGTTATTTTTAAAGGCAAAAAAAACGGTAACCTTTAATCAAAATTATTTTGAAAAAATACAAAATCTGTATTAAATGTGATTAGTTTACCAAAAGTAATTACTGAATGCTTGATTGTACATATATTATAAAATTATAAATAGATAATATCTTTTTATACTTTGCATTCCAAATCTGAATAATGTTAAAAACCGGTTAATTTAACCGGTTTTTTCAAAACCGGTTTTTCAACAAAAACCGTTATAAAAATAAAGTTCTTGAATTCGGTTAACCGTTAACCAAAATTTTTTTCGGTTTCTAGCCCTGCTTATAACATTTAAACCATTGCCTGTAGACAAAAAATAGTTATAACCAATTTTGTAGAAAATTTTATGCTCTATTAAAAAGCTGCAAGGTATTTTACGATAAAATTGATATTTTTGGCGACAGAGCCTTTTAAATGCAGAAGTGTAAAAAAATCAAGTAAGTGTTGATATTTGCTTAGCATTTGATTTTATAAAAAAATTGTACTTGAAATTTTTTCTTAGAAAAAGGTCCTCTATTACCACTTAAAATATTTGCGGTGATAACGGGGACACCCTGTATATCAAAAGTCAAGGTCATCAAAAATATTCTTAAATGTTTTTTAAATTAAGCATAAATATGTTTATAAAAAACCTATGTACCTTTAAGTTCCACTTTTGTAAATAAAGAAGTTGTAAATGAATTTTCAAAAACAATGAAATTTCTTTTTTCGTCTGTAGCGCCAAAATGGAAAGATATAAAAAAAAAATGGGAGTGCCCATTCAAAAAAATAAAACAAAAGACCAACATAACTGACAATTTGAACCATCCTGTAAATAGGGTGGTCCACACAGAAGGGCCACTATTGCGATCTGATAAACGGTAAGAGCTACAAAGAAGTTTTCATAGGTCTCAGAAAGGGGAACAATTTGTCTAATTTAAACGTCTTTGTAGCTCTTACCGTATGTTAAGAGTTCACGAAAATAAAATTATTAGGAATTGAGAATTTTGATTCTCTGCATTGTGGTACGAGTACCACCAAGGTTAGGTGACAGGGTTTTAAGGAATACACAAATTGTTTTTTACTTCACTTTAAAACATTTTTTAGCTTTAAAAACTGATTTGTAAAAATTTATTAAATGAGAAACTAGTTTTGTCTTTGGCTGACAGGGGGGTACGCTAGTTAAATTTAACTCTCAAAAGGGGTACGAGATGGTTGTGTTTGTTAAACACTACCGTGAATACTCATAATTTTTTCTCAATATTTTTTTATTTCAGTCTTTCATGATATGGATTTATCAAGACTTTTTTAAAAATAATTATAGACCCCTACATTTTATTTAATCTATGAAATTTTCTCCACTATTGCAATTTCTATTATTGTGACAAGTTCTACACCTTTTTTGCGATATTCAGAACAAATAAAGATTATTATTATTATCACAATGCCAATTAAATACTTCAAACTACATATACAAACAATAAGTAAAATCTTACATTTTCCCGTTGGCAGATCTGTATAATTCTGGCTAATACTTGGGCATCAGTTAGACGAGAGTAACGTAAAATGGCACAGCGGGATTGGATGGCTTCGATAACCTTTTCACTATAATTACAAGCCAAGGCAAACCTGGTGGTGTTACTATACAATTCCATGGTTCGTCTTAAGGCTTGTTGAGCACCCTCTGTCATACTAGAATTGATAACAAATTATTTGCAAAATACTAAGACATTTTGTTTAACATGCAGAACATTTTAAATGATGTAGATAGCAAATAAAAATCTAATTTTCTATTACTTTAAATACTATGTACCTATCAACTTCATCTAAAATAATTATTTTATGACGTCCTGGCGGCAATGTAACCTTTTGTTGTGCAAACATTTTAACTTTATTACGAACTATGTCTATTCCACGATCATTTGATGCATTTAATTCAAGAACAGCATCTTTAAAAGATGGTCCAAGTAGAATCTTTGCTAAACACAGTATCGTAGTAGTTTTACCAACACCTGGTGGGCCCTTCAATAAATAAAAACAGACACAATCAACTGGCAACTTCTAAGCAGCACAAACTTACGGCAATTATTATATTTGGTACATTGCCTTGTTGGGCAAATACAGACAGTCTTTTTATAGTGTCCTCATTCCCTGCGATATCTTCAAATACTTGGGGCCTGTACTTTTCAATCCTGTAAAGAAACACATTGTTGACAACAATACAATAACCTCAAAATAACAGTACCATGGTAGATTGTTACTTTTCGATTTGTTTATTATACTTGTCCTTTTTGACGGTCCCGGTGTTTCAACGATTTTATCAATATCTATAGATTCCATTTCGCTTTAAATCGACTTCGCTAAAATTTGAAACTTTCCCTCCTAAAAACCAAAAAGTTAGGTTAGTTATTAAAGAGATGTGTTCACTAACACGTTAGGGAAGTGTTATTATAACGAAAAAATATTTCTTTATTTAATTAATCGTACAATGTATATAAACTTTAAAATAGACATATTTAAACATTTAATTGTTTGGTGTAGAAAATAAATCAAAGGTATATAACAGATAAAATAAAATGAGTTAAAAAGCTTAAAGTTAGATAGGTAATGCATGGCATGTACCCAAAACTTAATTGGTTTTATCTCGGCCAATCACACATAAGCAAAGTATTTCGAATTGTTAACTGTCAAAGTTAAGATCACAAGCTAGTTAAGATTCACCGAATTCACCATTAGGATTTAGTAACCTTAAGCCGCGTTGTTGTATTTCATTTATGTTTACGATTGAATGTACTTTAAAGTTAAGTGAAAAATGTCGTACATTAATTTTGTTATACCACAAGATAAAAGTGAACTTTTAAGTGACAGTGACGATAAATATTTTGTTAAAAACGTTGTTGGTATCAAAGAAATACATTCAAAACTGAAAGGTTTGCCTCTTCTGTGAGTATAAGTAGGATAAATATTAATTGTTGCTTAATTACTTACAGAAGCAAAACTGTGCCTTAAAGATGAAGGGCCGGAATTTATATTGGAAAATTTCGACACTTATTTTTCAGTTCTGCATTATGGCGATTCTTTACAACTTGATGTACTTTTTAAAGCATACGAAGATTTACATAAAGGTAAATTAATGAAATGCCTTGAAGTAAATTTTTAATAAGTCTTTAATTTTAGCTGTGCATGATCTCAATAAAGCTCTGGGATTTTTACTTGAAGATAAAGATAATTTGAACGATAACGAAGAATTAATTACTAAATATTTAAATGTCATTAAGATGTTGATGTATGTTTACACTAAGCTAGTGACCATGATTGATCTTAAAATTGAGACTAAGAGATCTCAAACATTACAAGTAAAGGTAAAAATATAAAAATGGAAGTCGCTCTGCATTTATTTAATTCTTCATTTAGGTTAAAGGTAAAAAAAAAACTGAAGATGATTCCATGCTAAGCCTTGAGAAAAAAACTATACTGCTGATTTTGAATTATATTCTGCAGCGTGATATTAATATATTTTGGGACCCGCCTATTGTGGAGGAAGTTTTTGTCAAGTAAGTTAAAACATTTTTATACATGATTTAAAATATGAATCGCACCATTGAAATATCTCTCATTCCGATTGCTTCAGAGTTGATAAAATTCATCTTTGTCGCTAGTTACACTCAAAAAAGGCACTCTAGGATCTCATAAACAAAAAGAGATACAAAGTTGGTTAAATAAGGGAAAATTTAACTTTTTTAAATACATAGCGATACTTTCAAATTTTCAAAAATATCCAAAGCATGCTAGATACTTACGAAAAAAAGGTTGCAAACTTTTAAAATTTTAAATCTAGTGTATTAATTATGGTTACCAACAGATTTCTTTTAAAGAGAACATGTTATCTTTTTTTAATACAATTCTTTTGTTCTCTATCTTTTTGAATATGCTAAGATTGTTTTCTCTTTCAATATCGTTAACTTTTAATTATTGTAAAGTTTTGAAGTTTATTCTGCTTTAAAAGCATATTTGTTATGACTCGACAACTTCCCTTATTTTAAAATCATTTTTTGAAGATGATTTTAGCACAGCTTATTTAGAATTTGGGGATTCCTTAATGCTTATATTCCATGATAAAATATTAGAAATAGAAGCCGAACAAAATTCTGTTTTGCAAGTAATGGCTACAATAAATTCATAAGCAAATTTATTGAGTCATAAATATGAAGAATAATTTTTTTTAAATCGAGGTAAAATCTAGTTTGTCTTAAAAGGAAAATGGATTGCAAACTGAAATAAATAAATTCAACTTAAATTACATTAATTGCTACAACAGAATGTAATGAGCTAACGAGGTTTGAAGTTATGGACTAATTTCTTCTTTTTAGTATATTTTAATAAAAGCTTGTTTTAAAAAGTTTTTTAAAATTTATATTGATGCTTATATTGTATCTTCTTAATGTATCTTGCCCATGATGGGAAAATAATATTATGTTATTACTTTTACCTCGGCGATAATTTATTAATCATTTCAATAATGCATTGTTTTTGTTTCATGGCCCACTAAAGCGTTTAATTATTTTAGTTTATTTACAGACAAACCTAACTATTGCTAAAAAGTAAGAGAGCTTTATTTAATTAGAAAGCCAACTATAGTTCATGTTCAAGAAACACGAATCTCAGAATCTAAAAAATGATTAAACAAATGAATGTTGTCACTTATTACTTATGTAAAAATTACTTACTTTTCCCTTAGGAAGTTATCCTATCCACAACTACAATGAAGATTGAAAAAATTGACTGATTTTTATTCTTTTGTATGTATTTAAAATAAAGTTGTGTCAATGTGAACCTTCTGAAAAGAAAAGAAATGTTTACATCATATAACTGACTTTGTATTTACTGTTTACGAGATTTCATGGTTGCACTAATACAGTGCTTCTCAACCTTTTTCAGCCTGCTCTTCCAGAATTAAGATCTCAAAATTTTAAGGTTCCTCAAATTTTATGTAAACACATGTTGATTTAACAACAATTATGAAAATAATTGAAAAATGTGTTACAAGTACAAAAAAATATGAGAAATATAAACTTCAATGGGAAAGTTGAACCTTCAGTTTCTTGCCTGAAGAGTCTGGGCCTGGTTCTATCTTTTAAATTGCAAACCTTAAATTTGCCTCCAAAGCTTCTGAAACGCATAATCGATGTTAATTTTTTATTGCAAGCATTGTTGACAAAAAAGTACACAAGTAAAAGGCAGCTTTCGATATTTTTGGATTATCATTTTCTCGCTCCATGCTGCAAACAGTTTTAAAAAAATTGTTTTTAAAAACAAAGTTTTAATTTTATCGGATATGTAGAAGTTGGTCAAAAATAACAATATTTGACCCTAACACACAAGTGAAAATAAATAAATACTTGAAAAAACAAATTATTGATCTTCAAACGTTGAAAAAAAGAAAAAAACATAGTTTTTTAAAAAATTGTACATAATAAACTGGAGCAGTAGAGAATCAAAATTCTTTGCTCCTGGCTCCGCTCCTGCTCCGAGCAAAAACCCATTGCTCCACTGCTCCGAGCTCCGCTCCAAACCCCTTCCTAAAACTAATATTTTTCGAGTTATCACGATTTTATTGTAACTAATATTTTCGAGTAGGCTATGAAGGTAGACAGCGGTAATTTTGAAACAATTAAAAGATTAAAATAAGAAAATTATAATGTTATCTTTTCCTCACATTTTCGACATTTCTAAAAATGTAGATTGTAGATGCAATTTTACCATTTTTACGTTTAAATCGAGGTTCTTAATATTATGCATTTATTCATTGGACCAGTGTGATGAGACAATTAATAAATGCTATAAACTAATTTTTTGTGTTTCTACAGTTTGATTTTCGGTTGAACCGGAAACGGTTTCAACCTTTTCTGTTTTTTTTTTTAAATTTAAAGATAAGATTGGCCAGTGACTTTTGTTTAATCAGCGTTCTTTTCGCGTACTCAATACATTATCAATCGGGTTTTAAGACTTTGAAAACAATCAAATTCAATTGTATGAAAAATATTGTGGTCCTGATAAGAAATCTCGATATAAACGTAAGATTGGTAAAATTACATCTACATTACAAAAAATTTTGAAAATTCGAAAGGAAATAATTATATTGCAATTTTCTTGTGTTCATCTTTCAATTGTTTCAAAATTACCACTGTATACCTTCATAATCTACTCGAAAATATTACGTTGCCGGAATAATTTACAATAAAATCGCGATAAATTGAAAAATATTAGTTTTAGGTATGAAACATGGTGAATGTTTTTGAAAGATAATCAAATTTTCTACAAGACTATGTAAAAACAAATAGTGTGTTGTATTTAAGAAAATCGAGTTATCGATGTTTAAAAATTTCACAGGTTTGACCTTGCGTAAAAAACGCCCTGTATAATATTTTTAAAATGTAGCTAGTGCAAAGTGTTAAATAATCAATTGTTAATCTAATCCTCAAACGAAATTCTACTGCCTTTTTAATTAACTTAAATGTTAAAAAAAAATGAAAGTGCTCTATTGCTCACAATTTTCACAAAAATGTAAATTATACGAAAACGGTTGACTTTAGACCCACATAACCTTATATATTTTTTAAGAGGAATCCAAAAATGTAAAAATATACAGGGTGTTCTATTCAAAGTTTGAGTCAATTTCCGGTTGAACCGGAAGTCATATTGCAACCTTAATATTTTCATTGAATCTGAAAAATACTATAACGCTGAGATACAAAATTTCATTGTTATATCTGCATAGTGTTCTAAATATTTGTCTGTTTTCATACTTTTGCGCATCCCTGTATATCAGCTATAGATATGAAACGTAAGGCATCATTCTCATCATTAGAATGGGCAGATGAATTGGGATCAAAATCAAGAAAAAGTGGTCTAAATTCATTACTACTTTTCATGGCTTCCTGAGGAGCTGCGACTCACAGGTTGAGAAGCACTGCTCTAGTATTTGTTACATGCTGTATTAAAAAGAACTTAAGGACTTACTTGCAAATGAATTTTTGATTTTTCTCGTAGATTTGCTTTGGTACTCAATTAAATAAAAATTATTTTAGCTTAGTAGCAGATGTGTGCTATCGATTTCTTGAAATTCCGTCTATCAAATCGGATAAGGAAGTACGGACGGAAATTTTCAATGTTTATGGGACTCTTTTGAAAAACTACAACCACGGTATGACCTTTGTTGTGCGTATCGTGCAATTTCTCAAGCTAAATGAGCATCTGGTGCATTGTCTGCCGGAAGGAATTCAGATGCTCGTGCAGAATTACAACTGTAAAAGTTTGATGCGTGATTTTGTCCGAGAAGTGACTGAATGGCAAGTAGATGAAAAGTTCGATGACTCTCAGGTAAAATTTAAGATTAATTGTTGTTAGCAAAATTACTTTCTTAAGTTTATTTTTTCAAACAGCTGTTTTATACAGTGTGTCCCAGCCAAGACGAACTAATCAATAGTTACGTTAATAGTGGAGTTTTAAAAAGTGTTTCAAATTAAAGTTGTTAGTAGTCATAAAATACCACCCTGTACAGGGTGGCCTATTTTCGATGCCCATACAGGGGGTTTCTCGGTTATTATCGAAGATAAAAAAAACTAAACGTAGTCTCGATTTCTTTTTTCGAGAGAAATTCATTGCCGTAAACAGATTTTTGATATCTTTTTAATTTTTGAAATATAGCCAAAAACTGATTTTTGGCACTTTTCAAAAATGTTAAATATCTCGCTTAAACGAAAAGATGGAGAAAAACTTTTCAGGCATTTTTGGCATGGTTTTTTGTCCTTAATAAAATAGCTATCTTCAATTTTTTTTTACTCATGTGTCATGTCAATACCGATATATTACACCTAACTTTCTTATTTTAAATGGCAACCATAAGCATATTTTTGAAAAGCGCAAAAAGTAAGCTTTCGATTTATGTCAAAGCCAACTCCGTTATTGTTGTAAATATCGAAAAAATTTATAAATGTTATTTTTATGTAAAATTCGATTATACTCATAAAAATGTTTACGCTCGCCGTTGAAAAGTTATGACACAAACTTATCTTTTTTAAATGGAAGCTATAGTTGGCTATAGCCTATTTAAATTCCTTATTTTTTTATCATTCTTAAAATCTGATGTAGTTATTTTTAATAATACGCAAGTTACGAAGGTTTTTTAGTTGGCTGTGAAAACAAAAAAAAAACAAGGTGTAACCTTTTAAAATTCATGTGTTACAAAGGTTTTTTAATTTGTTGTGATAAACATAAATATTTGAACATAAGATAAACAGCAATATACTACATTACTGCTGATTCCCGATTATGTTGTTGTTATCTTATGTTCCAATATTTACAATGTTTATCTCAACAACAAATTAAAAAACCTTTGTAACTTGTACCAAATGTGTTTTAAAAGTTTAATACCTTCTGTTTTTTCACTGCTTACTATTTTTCTTTAAAAAAAAAACACTAAAATACCTTTGTAACTTGCGTATTATTAAAAATATATACGTCAACCCTTATATTTTAGGAATGACAAAAAGTAAGGAATTTAAATAAGTCATAGCCATCTATAGCTTCCATTTAAAAAAAAAGGAAGCTTGTGTCATAACTTTTTAACACCGAGCGTAAATTTTTTTATAAAAATATCGAATTTTACATAAAAATATCTAAAAATAATTTTCATACATTTTTTAAATATGACAAAATACACTTTTTTCTAATAACTTAAAAACCTGAAATGATAGAATATTTTTGAAACGGCAGTTTTACTCGAAAAACTGCCTATTTTTGGTAATCTAACCGTTTCTCTATCTTGAATATTAAGCGAGATACCCATGCAATCCCATCGAATTTGGACCACCCTGTACATCAACCCTTATACAGGGTGTACCAGATAACATTTCCAGCATGGGGATATCTCTTATTATAAGAGATACAGTTTAGCTTAAATTAGATGAATTATTCTAAGTGTGAGAGGAGCTACAATGAATTTTTAAAAGTACAAAGTTCATTGTAATTCAAGTTGTAGGAAAAAATATGAAAATGTTGAATTTCTCTGGTCTCTCATAACTTTTTTGTCTTAATCAGTAGATCAATTTTATTTGTACTTTCAGAATGTACTTTTTTATGTAGAATATAACTATTATTTTAGATTTTATCACTTTCTGTTTTTGATATATTACCCCTTATTTAATTTTTTCTTATAAAGTTAATTGAATATCCTTTTTTCTTGTCTTTCTAATGACATATGTATATATACGTAATACGTATGTATATACGTGTCATATCTATTTTAATAAATAACTTAAAAATCAAGAAAAATGACGTACCTAACTTAGAATAATATTGGTAAAATATGTTTTTTTTTTGTTTTTGAGTTTTTTATTTAAATGATATGACAAGCCATACGTCATTAGAAAGACAAGAAAAAAGGACATTCAACTATTTCAAAGCCAACTTGATGGTTTGTAAGAAAAAATGAAATTAGGGGTAATATCTCAAAAAGCTAGAATAATAATAATTACATTCCATAAAAAAAATTATCTAAAAAAGGTACAAAAAGATGATTTAATGTTTAAGGCAAAAACATTATGAAAGAAAAAAGAAATTCAGCATTTTCATATTTTTTGCTATAAAATCTTGAAGTACGAGGATTTTTGTAAATCAGGGTATGGTGGTACATTGCGTTACTTTTGATGGTACACAAAATATTCAAAAGAACGTACTACATTTTCTTATAATGTTTTTCATTTTGCATTTACAAATTTGATTTATTTTTTGAATATAAAAACACTATTTTAGATGAATTGGCCTTGAATCACAAAATGCTTTTAAGGTGGTGCGTATATTGTTTGATTCTTATTTATGTGGTTTAAAACTTAAAAAGGTTGGGAACCCCTGATCTACATGCAGTAATTACAAAGTTGAAGTTCATTCACTAGGCCAACATAATATAAACAGCTGTTAAGAATAAAATAGTGTTTTTATTCTTATTTTAATCAAATACGCCTCCTTTAACAAAACAATTTTGTTTCATGCTTCTTTTTATTAATGTAGTAGTAGTCTTTATTTGTTCTGAATATCCTAAAAGGCGTAGAACATGTCACAATAATGATACAGTAGTGTCTTGATAATCCGGATCAATTAAAACCGGGCCAATTCGGATTATCAAAAAATCCGGATTACTGAGGATGGGAATTTATTAAAAAAATTATAAACAAAACTTAAGCTCTTTATGAAAGCGTAAACAGAAATTAAAAATATAAGAGAAAAACATATTAAGGACTAAAAAAACTTGTAATGCGTGTCTGTTTAACTGCATGCTGGCATTTTTCAAAGGCACATCAATAATTTTTGCCTTGTCATGGATACTTAAAGTAGTGTGCTTACGTTTTGGAGGCATCACTGATATGTAAGTATGTACACAAAATACACTAAATAATAGTCCTACGTTCGGGGAGTGCCGCACGCGTTCTAACCTGCAGAAACTTGTCAATTCGGATTACCAAAACACAAGGAATCCGGATTACAAAGTACCCCATTGAGAATTTATCAAATCCGGATTACTGAAGAATCCGGATCACTGAAGATTCGGATTACCGAGACATTACTGTAATACACTTATATACGCATATATACAACACAAAATTATACAATTATATTTATTTAAAATATTTTTTAAAGTGAGCGTCATTACGGTATTCACTAACTCCATAGTAAGCTTTAGAAATGAATAATGAATGTAGTAAAAAGTGGAGTTTAAAACAGAAAATGGAATTGTAATTGACATTTAAAAAAAATATATTCAATTTTAATAGCATGCAAGCTTAATTCTATTAAATATGTCAGTAAATTACCATAAAACTGCAATAACTAGAGAAATATTAATTTTAGACAAAGAACACCCTGAAGGATTTAAAAGAATGTAAAAAATATATACAGTGCACGGCAAAAGTATCGAAAAATGACATCGTTGACATTTTTTTAAATGTGACCCTTATATTATTATTTTTTTTGGCTTCTAATGGAACTTTTAATTCTCTAAATCAGCAATTCTTAACGAAGGGCTGCAAAAAAATTTATAAAACGTAGTCAGTTATTAAAATTTTAAATTTTTATATACAGGGTTATTCAAATTCGAGGCCCACCATGGGGATCTCGCTTATTATAATAGCTAGAGTATAGGTTTAAATTTGGCAAAGTTGCTAAATTTTGTGCTCATTAATAATCCAAAGAGAAATTGGAAATATCTCAAACGGTATACGAGAAAATTAGGAAAAACCGGAAAATGCGATTTTTGAAAATCGTCTACAACTCCTTTGGAATTTGAAATATTTTATATGTGTAAAGACATTACCCAAGCAACTTTTCAAGCCGAATCGAATGGTGGTCACAAATTTTTGCTAGATCGATTCGTTTTTGTTTTATGACAACCAACTTTGTTTTTTCTTATGGGAGCAATTTTCGCTATTTACATAATCAAATAGCATTTATTTTTCTGAATCCATTGAGATATCACACATGGTATTTTACTTCTACATTAATTGTCAAATTTGAAAAAAAAAACGGTTTTAACAATAACAACTATAAATCAGGTAGGTCGGTCATTTTAGTTTATGTTGTTTCCATGACTGCCAATCAACAAACTTAAAAGTCTGTTACTTGTCACATTAATAAATTCGTAAAAATGAACTTTAATTTTTTATTCATTGAATAGGAACTCTACACTGTCAAGTCAACGATATGCAGAAACATATCCAGATAGAAGACAACCCTCGCACACATATTTTTGTTCGTTGGACAGAAACATAGGGAAATATGAGGCTTTTGCCAAAATTAGAGAAAAAAATGGCAGAAAGGTTTCAGATAACAATTAAAAAAAAACATTTTTATTAGAAACATATCCGGAAAAAACACTATTTTTCTATGTTAAACAGAAACTTAAGTAAATTTGTATACAGCATGTGATAAAGTATAACAAAACTTAAAAGAACGGTATAAAAAATTCGGAGCATATCGCGTTTTTCTTCATTATTAAAAATAATATTTACGAATTTATTAATGTGACAAGTAATAGACTTTCAAAACTTTGTTGATTGGTTGTCATGGAAACAACATAAACTACAATGACCGGCCTACCTGATTTATAGTTGTTATTGTTAAAAACGTTTTTTTTTCAAATTTGACAATTAATGTAGAAGTAAAATACTATGTGTGATATCTCAATGGATTCAGAAAAATAAATGCTATTTCATTATGTAAATAGCAAAGATTGTGCCCATAAGAAAAAACAAAGTTGGTTGTCATAAAACAAAAACGAATCGATCTAGCAAAAATTTGTGACCACCATTCGATTCGGCTTGAAAAGTTGCTTGGGCAATGTCTTTACACATTTAAAATATTTCAAATTCCAAAGAAGTTATAGACGATTTTCAAAAATCGCATTTTCCAGTTTTTCCTAATTTTCTCGGTTACCGTTTGAGATATTTCCAATTTCTCTTTGGACTATCAATGAGCATCAAATTTAGCAACTTTGCCAAATTTAAACCTATACTCTAGCTATTATAATAAGCGAGATCCCCATGGTGGGCCTCGAATTTGAATAACCCTGTATACCATTGTTGTATCATAATCATAATCAGGTTAAGTTGCCAGATTGGTCAAATTATTAGGTAGACACACACGAAAGAGATTTTTAAAAGATTTGCATGGCACCAACCAAATCCCCCCACTTTTAAAATAAATCCTAATGTTTATTATGTTACTACAAACTAGGGGACATCGAGAATATTCTAGAATATCTAGGTGATTGAGACAGTATTAAATTTTTGACACCTTACATAAGAAAATGTTCGAAGAAAAAACAATCGATATTTGAAAAACGTAAATGTTGTTATTAACAAAAATTAAACAAACATTGCGTAGCTGAGCCGATAAAATTATTGAAGCATCGTATCCATCTTATGTTTTTACTTGTCAAGTAAATAAAGTCAAAGAAAACCGGAAATGAAAAAATATATTATTAAACGGTTCCGAGTTTGTCTTAAAAAACTGCATATTCTTGGTAATTTAACTGTTTCTCTATCTTGAATATTAAGCGTGTAACCCTGCTGCACAACGGATAATTACAAAGAAAAAGCAAATTTTATCTCGAAATCCTTTAATTCAACTCTTCCATCAACATCTACATTAGTATCGTCACGTCCATCTTTTTTCGCTACCACTCGTCGGTTAGAACCACTTTCCGCCCGGCGAAACCGGTTACTCCAAACGGGCCATCGCCCTAATGGCACAGGTAACAGTGACACAGTGAATAAATTTTTTTATTCTTATTGGATGTGTGGCGATAAGACTACAACTCAACAAGAGGTACAAGAACAATTGAGACGTTCTTTGCAAAAACCCCTGGACATCCCTTATGCAAAATAATTCCGTAATAACCTCAGTAATCCATAATATAAGCGCGGAAACTAACGATCCTCCAGCTCCTGATATTGATGCAGACGACAACAGTGGCGGATGTAGCGATAATGAAAAGTTTCTAAAATTGACAAGTGGTGTGTTTGCAAAGAACGCCTCAATTTGTAAATAAGCTTGCTTATTGCCAGGAAACCAATGGATGGCAGTTCAAACTTAAGTTGATTAGCAATGGAGTGTTTGATTAATTTTTGTTAATAATAAACTTAAGGATTTCCAATTGTGTCTTGTACGAGAATTTTCTTAGGTAAGGTGTCAAAATTTTTAATTTTTTACAATCATTCATATTAGAAAATTAAAAGCCCTATCAAAATAAAGAGAAAAATATGTTGATTACCATTTAAAAAATGTCAATGACCTCATTACTTGAAAACAAATGAAGATGAAGAATTGACTACAATTTAAAAAAAAAGTGTTTTTGTAAGGTCTGTTCCAACAGGGCTATTACAATCCAATAAACTATCAGGATTCTGCGCACTATCAATATAGCGTGCCATTAGAGACTATAATGGCACGCTATATTGATAGCGCGCAGAATCCCTTTAAAATAAAATCGGTGTATCCTAGGATTATTATCTTTTTAATAACGTTTCGATTATAATGAATTTATTCCATATTTTCGCTGCGCACTGTATAAAGTTCCTTTTAAAACAGTTTACTTACTTTTGATTAAAGTTAAGCAAAAAGAACCGACCACAAGAAACACCCTGTATGTAATTTAAAAAGTTTAACTAAAAAGCAACCTCTGTGATACTACTGTCAAACAAAGTCCCAAAGGAATTTGTTCTGGCATCGTTAATTATTACTCCCTCTGTCCCAAAATAAGTGTCCGATTTGGTAAAAAATTTTGTCTGCACAAATGGAACAAAAAATTTATTATTGATTTCTCAGAAAATTTTATTCTTGATAAAAGTGGGTGCATGGTCTAAAACAAATTTTAAAATTAAAAAAAGTTTAATAAACAGTCATAGGACACTAGATTTTAAGCGATTTTTGAAATATTCATGAGTGATGCTTAAAATTTCTCATGCACCAACTTTCTTATAGCAGGTAATGGTACACACTTTGACGCTTTTTTGTGACAGATTAGGCTTTTTTCTTTGTGGTGCAACTACAGGAACTTATTCACTGTTCATGATGTGTCTACACCGGTATTGTTTAAAATGGCAAGATAAAGTATGTTTTTAAAATAACGATCCAAAAGCCGAGCTAACGTGTTTAAACTTTCTGACTATGCACAAATGTCACTTTTGACATATTTTACTTGACGTTATAAACAATTACAATTTACGTTTTAAAATACAATTAAGATCCAGCAAATATAGTAATCGGACACTTATTTCGGGACAGAGGGAGTAATATTTTTGATTCCTATATCTGTCAATATTTTAAAAAAATAATACATAAATTATTCAAAAATTATTGACTGGGTTCAAAAAAGCCCTACATGTTTGTAAAAGCATTTGATTTGAAATCTAAAAAATACAATATGCAAAGTATTCTGTTTCAACTAATACAATAATAATAAATTATGATGTGCATAAACAAAAGGCTGTTGTTAAAAATAAAAGGCTATAAAGTTAATGACCGACCACAAATAAGTTTTATAAGACTTTTTTTTAATGTTTACATAAAATGCAGGTATTGAATAATTCATCTTGGCTGGGGCTGGAATACACTATATGCATTTATTTTAATTTGAGAATTGTTTTTTAGGGTACAAGAAACTGTGCTGGAGTCTTGTCGGAAATGGCTACTTTAATGCCAAGTCAGATGATTCCTGAAGTAATGTATCTAACTCGGTACCTTGCCCATGATGTAAGTCTGCTTCTTGTGGTAATTTTTTTTTAACAATGTGTTTCATTTGTGATTGGATTTTAGAAGAATCTTAATAAAAATAATAATAATAATTTATTCACATTGACTAGGTACATAAATTTGTACAAATAGTTTATGAAAAGTCATAAATATTATAAATGAATAGACTAATTGTCAATATTGAGTTAGCATTTGTTTTTCTGTTTCCATTAATAAATCACTTGTGTTTTAAACAAAATTTGCTTCCCATAAACTACTTTAATTAATTAAAATGTGTGAGTGTTGAGAAATGGGAGGTTTTGTTTTGTTTATAAAAAAACAGCATCGCTCATGGCCAACCTGTTGAAAAGTAATTTTTATTGATGTAGGTTATTTTATTAAATTTTTTTAATGCAATTGGTATATCATTAGAAAGATTAAAACATATGCTATCTATTTATCCAAATATCAAGTATTACGTCCATAAGAAAATCTAAAGTTACTGTTACATATTCGTAATTAAGTGTGCCATAAAAAAACAGATTCTACCAGTTTATTTGACATCTGAAATGATGCACAAAAATTTTAAATTTTAATTTTCAAATAAAATAGATATTCATAAAATAGAAAATTGTTAAATTTCACTTTTTGCTTTCAACAAGCTAACTGTGGATTGTTCAAAACATCTGAATATTGACACAAATTGAGTGGGCGCTATTATATGTAACTTAACAAATTTTTCAGCGAATCTTTATATCTATTTAAGTTAAATTAAGCAATTTTCGAGTGAAAATGTTGTACATATTTTTAATTAGTATTCATTGTTAAATCATTTGTTTAATCATTGTTTGTACCAGCAGTTTCCAAATTAATTTTGTCGTGGAACTGTAACACGATTTTTCAGAAATTGTGGAACCCTAACCATACCTCTATTTTATGGACCCCCAATTTTAATAAGATGTTAGATGTCATCGAGTATGCTAGCATTGTATATCGCGTATACTTTATTTTATGGATGCGATTTAAATACTGTAAAAATAAGCAAAGGAACACCAACAAACACGCAAAACCCAGAAATTTTCTGTGGAACCCTGGGATTCTGCGGAACCTACTTTGGGAAGCGCTGATTTGGACCAGTTGTCTCCAAAGCAGAGAGTCGAATCGAAATTTATTTCGTTCCGGTTTACGGTTACATTCCGTGAAAATATTTTTCGCTCCGGTTTCGGTTTGGCTGAAAATTCCGGTTCGGTTGCGGTTCAGTTTTGGTTCCGGCTCGAATAACAAATTAAAGTTAAGTCTGAATATTAATTCTATTTCTTTTTATTCTTCGTTTTCAATTTCAGAATTGGTAAAAATATAAGCACTCAATAAGATTAAATAAGTTTATTAACAAAAACGAAAACAAAATATAATCCAAAAATATAAAACAAATTATTTAAAAATATATTTTATATACAGGGTGATTGAAATTCGAGTTTAAGCATTAAGCATTTAAGTATTATAATAGCTAGAGTAAAGGTTTACATTTGGCAAAGTTACTAAATTCGATGCTCATTGATAATCCAAAGAAAAATTGGAAATATCTCAAACGGTATCTGAGAAAATTAGGAAAAACCGAAAAATGCGATTTTTGAAAATCATCTACAACTCCTTTGGAGTTTAAAATATTTTAAATGTGTAAAAACATTGCTGAAGTAACTTTTTAAACCGCATCGGACGATGGTTACAAATTTTTCCTAGATCGATTTGTTTTTGTTTTATGACAACCAACTTTGTTTCTTTCTTATGGGCAGCATATTGCGTTTTTCTTTGTTATTTAGGTTCATTTTTACGAATTTATTAATGTGACAAGTAACAGGCTTTCAAAACTTTTAGTTTGTTGATCGGTTGTCATGGAAACAACATAAACCACAATGACCGGCCAACCTGATTTATAGTTGTTATTGTTAAAAACGTATTTTTTCAAATATGACAATGAAAGAAGAAGTAAAATACCATGTGTGATACATCAATGGATTCAGAAAAATAAATGCTATTTGATTATGTAAATATCAAAAATTGCGTCTAAAAGAAAAAACAAAGTTGGTTGTCATAAAACAAAAACGAATCGATCTGGAAAAAAATTGTGACCACCAAATTTTAACAGAAATAAGTTAGGTTTCACAAAATTTTCAAGCGTGCCGTGGAAAACAAAAAAATCTTAATTGACAAATGTCATTTCAACGTCAGTGTGGTATTTAAATGATATTTGTTGATAAAGATTTTCTTGTTTTCCACGGCACACTTGAAAATTATGTGAAACCTAACTTATTTCTGTTAAACTTTTATTTTTTATTTCTTATTAGTTTTGCACTAAACTTCACTTATTATTACATCATTTCATTCAGAAAAAAAATGTCTACCAGAATTAGTAAAAAAAAGTAGATGGTGCCATTTAAAAAAAAAATTTACTATCGTTTGACATTTAAGTTGAACTTGAAAAAAATTGAAATCCAATTCAGTTTATAGTATTTGAGGAACCATTTAATTTACTTTTTTGTTCATCAAAATCGGACCACAAACAATGGAGTTACAGCTTGCGGCGTTTTTTGTGTAACACCCTGTATAAGTAATGTGTTATATATCCGTTATTGCTGTAAATATCGAAAAAATGAATGACGATTATTTTTAGATATGTTTATCGAGAATTTAATGGTACAAAAAAAATTAAGGTAGTGTTCCATGGTCGAGGTTGCGAAATTACATATCTCAAATACTATTTTTTTACTAATTAAAACTGATCTTTTCGTGTTGAATAGCAAAGCGGAAACAAATTTAATCTTTCTTTAACCATAATTATGTTTTTTCGTTCCAACCGAAATTAACCGTTAATAAAATTTCGTTCCGGTTACGGTTTCGGTTTTTAAATTCTGCAGTTTTTCTTTCCGGTTTCGTTTTCGGTTCTGTTGAAAATACCGGTTAATTTCGGTTCCGGTTCGACTCTCTGCTCCAAAGTGGGGTGCGTGAGATAATTTCTTGGGTGCACAGAATAATTCATAACAACTGAATATTTTTATTACCACAGCATAATTTCAATAATTTTATTTTGGGGTGCACGCTAATCCTGCGACATTAACACATATCGGACCGGCAGCTACTACTTGAAATGTACTTAGAGGACTGGTCATAATTACTTGGTTCTCAGGTAAATGCTGAAGTGCCGTAAATCTATGTGAGCGGTCCATTGTGCATGAACCAGAGAAACGTAGATTAACGGTAGGTACCGTTGTGATATGTGTTAATGTTAAAGTAAGGGTGCGCGACCAAAAAAGTTTGGAGTTTAGTCTATGAAGTGAATGACAAATTTGCATTTTTTTAATAAAAACTATAGTTGGCTTTTATGTGATAAAAAAGCACGATTTTGGTCTTTTTTGAAAATTGGACTTGAATGTTTATTTTGATATTTTGTCTCAAAACTACAGTAAAATTAACCAAAATGTTATGATTTGTTAGTGTGCTGTGAAACAAAGAGTTTAGTATTGACAAATAAAATTAATTCTGATTGTAATAAAAAAAAAAAAAAGTATTGCTAATCAGATTTTTAAAATAGAAATAGATCAAACTATGTACCTCAACTTTTAAAAGATCCTTATTGTTGCTCTTGTATGTCACTCCCAGATCAATGTAGTCAAATTCAAAAGTTTCTGTCCCAAAGAAATACACTTATTTATGTTAAATAAGTATATTTTTCAATATAATCACCCCTTAATCACCATAAATATTTTAGAATACAACAAATTTTACAGCATAATATTGAAATAATCTGATTTTGGTGTTACAAATTTATTTTTTGTTCTAGTCCTATGCCTTACGTAACTCAGTTCTAAATGTCATTACCGAAGTGATACAAACAGTTTTAACTAAGGACGATCTTACTGAAGAAGAAAGAGAATCGAGAGACGAATTCCTAGCGATTTTGGAAGAACACATCGACGATGTGTCGGCACATGTTCGAAGCAGAGTGTTCCAACATTGGGCTCGACTGCATAAAGAAAATGCGATTCCGTTGAAGATCCAGACAAATATTTTGGAGAAGTCAGTGATGCACCTAAAAGACAAAGCTGCCAATGTCAGGAAAAGTGCTGCTCATTGCGTTGGGATATTTTTGTCGCACAATATTTATGGAGCAAGTGTAAGTTAGCTTTGGTTACATGTTGCCTTTTTTATGCAGGGTGTCCACCTCATACCTAGTTATCATTAATCTTCTTCTACCCTACGGTGTAGAGGTGTGAAGGTGTAGGAAATTTCTCCGCCGTGGTCTGCCGTCACTAGCGTTTCTGCTTGCCTCCAGTCTAGCTCTTTTTTTTCAGGTTCTTCTGGGCTTCCCTTTTTTTTGTTCACCAGGGGGTATTTGTTTCACTATTCAATTTTCTTTCATTCTTGTGAGTGACCCATCCACCCAGGACCGGCTCAGACATCAGTTTTTCAGACCCTAGATCGAGTCTCCGCACTCAAAGCCCCGCACTTTCATAATACTAAAAAAATTTGGTAATAGAATTTTTATGGTTAATAACATTTTTTGATCAAAAATTCTTTTTTGCAAATATTTTGAGGCCCCACTAACAACTTTTTCCCGAGGTCCCGTTAAACCTCCAGCCGGCCCTGCATCCACCTTAGCTGGCTCTTTTAAATTTTTCTCCCCATAGAATCAACTTTGAACCAACCTCGTGGAACCCTTTCATCCTTAGTGGTTTCACTGTGAAACCACTTTTTTAATGATCAGTTTGTTTTTTAGTCCTAGTGGTTTGGGAAAGCACCATCTACGTTATTAATTAATTACACAATGAAACCTTCTTTTGAATTAAAGTTAAAAATTTCATATTTGGTTAGTCTGTATAGATTTGAATTACAATGAAACTATCACTTAGTGAAAAGCTGACCGGGTTTTGGGCATACGTTTATTCTTTTTGCAATTTTCATATATAAAAAGTGTGCTACAATGGCTGATAAGTATTTTATTTTCATGATTATTATTATTTACAAGCACACATTAAGACTTTTACTGAATATTTTCACATAATATTTCGTAGTAAATTATGTAGGTGGTTTCCTAGGTTAGGATATTTACAAGATGCTAACAATTAGTATGCTTATATTAATTTCACATTACCTTTGTTTTAATGTCACCAAGAGTGACAGGATAGACAAGCAAGGGTCGAGAAAAAAAACAATAGAAGTCAGTTATTGTCTTTTCCATGGCAACGTTAGTTTTTTGTTAGATTTTTTAGTTATTTCGCTTGTTTTTGTAAATAAACATATAAAATATATCTTTGTAAAGAAAAAATATATATCTTTAAATCTAAGTCATAACCTAAAATCTACTAAGACTGCCATTTAAAAAAAGTTGTTTTATTAAATGTCTTGCACGGTAATTTAGGAATAAAAATTTGACTATCACTGTTTTATAGAAAACAAAATCGAGCGAATTCTTTTCTTTGACATTTTTGTGTATTAGCTACAAAATTCGAAATATTTGAGTTTAAACATTTTGGTTGATAAAAAGAGAATTAAATGTTATACAGGTTTTTTATAAACATTTGTATGCTTAATTTAACACGTTGACTGCGTTACATACCCCCGGGGTCTTGTATCAGTCATTCCTACTGTGCGGGAGCGAAATTTACAAAACATTACCCACGTGCGTAGCTTATAAAAACTTTATTTTTCTTCCGATTTTACTTTTATAAACAGCTTTGAGATTATTGTAGTTTATGCAACCAAAACGTAGCATATTTTAATACAAGTCGCCGGCGATATGTAACGCACAGAATTCATAATTATTAGTTCTGTGTGGCACGAGTCTCCGGCAGTAGGTACGGCCGATAGGCAGTATCTTGCATGCACTAACGATTCTCGGCTATTTTACCATTTGGAATTGCACTCCAAAGGAGTTATAAACGATTTACAAAAATGGACTTTCCAGTTTTTCCTGATTTTCTCGGATACCATTTGAGATATTTCCAATTTTTCTTTGGATTATCAATAAGCATAAAATTTAGCAACTTTGCCAAATTTAAACCTATACTCTTGCTATTATAATAAGCGAGATCCCCATGCTTAAACTCGAATTTCAAACACCCTGTATTCTTTTATACGTTGTGAAATATTACTGATATACCTATGGCTAAATTTGTAATTTTTATTATTAAAGTTTGCCATAACTTTGTAAACAAGCGATGTTTGCCATTAATAAAAACTAAACGTCATATCCAAGTAAATTTTTAAACTTTCAAGCAAATCCGTGTATTAATTTGCATTTTAAGAACATTTTTTAGTTTGATTATATTTACTTATCCTTACTATATCCTTATATTGTGATATTGTAAACATGTTTAGATCTGAACACTGAAAATGGGTAGAATTGCTTGGAAATGAAGTTTAGTTGTTCATTAATTAATGTAAACATCAGTTCTGCTGCTTACGAAATCATGGCAAACTGTGATAATTAAATTTTTACAAAATAAGCCATATCTCAGTTATTTTTTGCAACAAATATATAAAAGCATACATTTTTGAAGAGTTAGAAATATTCTCTTTTATGTTAAGTATGCAGTATGCACTGGAGTTTCCATTTAAAAAAAGATATTTTTACCTAATATGTACCTGTATCAAAAATCAAAGTCGTTTCAGGTTTTTTTTTTTTTAATTTGATAATTGAGCATACATTTTTTTACAAAAATCTGTATAAAATTTAGTTCTAATCATATGAAAAAAGAAGTTAAAGTGAATTTTCGATTACCGATTAACTGAGATACTCATAAAACATTCGAATTTGTTCCACCCTGTACTGATAGTGTTCGGAAAGACTTGAATAGATTTTTACCTTATCCAATGGCTCCTCTGTGATTTTCACTCTCCTCTTCTGCTGTCCGTTCAAGAGGTGAGGGACATTTTTTGTTGTGACATGACTCATGCCTAAATAATTTCTTCATGTTTTATCAAGAACCGTAAGATATCCCTAATTCTTTTGCAACTTCTCTAACAGTTAGTTGATGATTGGTACGGATGGATGATGTCCCTGATGTGGGCTGCATTTTCTTGGGTTTTGGAGATTAAAGTGTTGCTTATTTCTTCATTGTCCTGTCTTCTTTGAAGCGCTTAATCCACTCAAAACGCTTTGTCCAACATAGAGCATTTTCTCGCTAATCTGTTTCCAAAAATCAAAGTGTCTCGATTGCCATATATCCTACTCTAAAGTAAAATTTCACACACGCTCATCCACTGCTCTTTAATCAAATCAATTTTAAACTCGCCAAGCAACAATAAACAATTTTAATTAAGTTTGTATAAAACACGAACCAAATGACCTATCAAAGTAAATTCAACGATAATTTATTTGTAATTGGTTGCCAGATCATATGATCTCGCTCTGCTCTCAGTCTATTGGACTAACGGCTAACCACAAGCTGCGCACGCCAGCCGTGTAATTATTAGATCAAACCTCGTATTTGATATGTACTACAAGCTTATAATATCCAACACATTTGCATTTTTTTTGTAGCTGTTGCTTTTCATTTGCAATTTAACTTCTTTTTAGCTTCAACTTGCACCAATGGAAAAGGAACTCGCAGAGAAGACAGAAATACTGAATGGTCTGAAAGCTAAATTCGGTCAAAATAATGAAAAATTGCGTGAACTCGAACAACAATGGAAGGAAAGAGAAAGCGACATCAGAGTAGTAATTAAGCAAAAAATTGATACCAGTAAGTACTTTTATTTATTAAAAAGTCAATACTTGTGTTAAGCTGTGGAAAAGTTGTTGGATTCGTTAAAAGATGCTTTATTTGATTTATAGCATGAGTCAATATCGGTTTGTTGTTAAATTATCGTTGAAAAGCATTCAAAATGATGTGGTATAACTTTTTATTTAAACTGTAATTATAGAGCTTTTCATTTGAAATGACAAAGTTAAAGCCATTTCTAATAATGAAAATGATCTAAAAGTGTTGCTATGTTCAACTAATGTACAGGGTGGTCCAAATTCGATGGAATTGCATGGCTATCTCGGTTAATATTCAAGATTAGAGAAACGGTTAAATTACCAAAAACGTGCAGTTTTTTGAGACAAACTCAGAACCGTTTTCAAAAATATTCTATCATTTCCGGTTTTCGAGTTATTGAATAAAAAGTGTTTTTTTGTCATATTAATAATGAGTCATATCTCCGTTATTGTTGTAAATATCGAAAATATTTATGGAGATTATTTTTAGATATTTTCATGTTTAATTTGATTATACTTTTAAAAAAAATTTGGTTGATGCATTTATTTCCAAAAATACGCAAGTTACGAAGATTTTTTACTTTTTTTTTTAAAGAAAATCATGGTAGGCTATGAAAACAAAAAAAAAACTAGGTGTAAAACCTTTTAAAACTCATGTTGTACAAGTTATCAAGGTTTTTCAATTTGTTGTTGAGGTAAACAGCAATATACTACATTACTGCTGATTCCGACTATGTTGTTGTTATCTTATGGTCAAATATTTACAATGTTTATTTCAACAACAAATTGAAATGTTAAATATCTCGCTTAAACAAAAAGATACAAAAAAACTTTTAAAACATTTTTTGCATGGTTTTTGGTCCTTAATAAGATGGCGATGTTCAATTTTTTTTTACTCATACAAATATCGATATATTACACCTAACTTTCTCATTTTAAATGGCAACCATAGTTGGCTTTGACATGAATCGAAAGATTATTTTTTGCGCTTTTCAAAAATACATAATTTGCTTATGGTTACTATTTAAAATATGAAAGTTAGGTGTAATATATCGGCAGTGATATGAGTAAAAAACAATTGAACATCGCTATCTTATTAAGCACAAAAAATCATGCCAAAAATGTTTAAAGTTTTTTTCCATCTTTTTGTTTAAACGAGATATTTAACATTTTTGAAAATTGACAAAAATCGGTTTTTGGCTATATTTCGAAAATTAAAAAAGATATCAAAAATCTGTTAACGGCAATGAATTTCTCTTGAAAAAATAAATCGAGACTACGTACTTAGTTTTTTTCTATCTATGATAATAACCGAGATACCCTGTATGCGTATGGGCATCGAAAATAGTCCACAGGGTGGGCAAATTTCCATGTTTTAATAGGGAATCTCGGTAGCTATAAGAGGTATCAAAAAACGGACCCCGCATCCTCGATCTCTTTTTTCGAGAAAAACTTAATGGTGAAAACTAAAATTGGTTGTCGTCTTTTGTTTTCGAGTTATCGCCGAAAACTCGATTTTTCGACTTTTCGTTTTATGACTATCTCGCTTGTTTATGAAAATAAACAAAAATAATTTTGACGTTTTTACAGGCACTTTTTTGATAAAAATGCAGTGGCGTAGTCAATTTTTCAAAAAAAAAATCCGAAATTCGAGTTGTGACATAAAGTTGTATTTTTTTAAATGGAACCCATATTTGGCTATGACCTATTTAAATTCCTTATTTTTTTGTCATTCCAAATATATAAGGGTTGATGTATTTATTTTCAATAATACGCAAGTTACGGAGGTTTTTTTTAAAACAAAATTATAGTAGGCTGTGAAAACAAAAACAAAACAAGGTGTGAAACCTTTTAAAACTCATTTGGTACAAGTTACGAAAGTTTTGTAATTTGTTGTGATAAACATTATAAATATATAAAAATAAGGAAACAACGATAAAGTCGGAATCTGCAGTAATGTAGTTTATCTTATGTTCAATTATTTGTAATGTTTATCACAACAACAAATTACAAAACCTTCCTAACTTGTACCAAATGAGTTTTAAAAGGTTTTACACCTTGTTTTGTTTTTGTTTTCACAGCCTACTATAATTTTGTTTTAAAAAAAACCTTTTTATACAAATATTTCATGCTATTTTCTTAAACGAAAAAATAGTTACAAATTAGTATACGAGGGAAGTCCGATATTAAAGGTACAGGTGGCTGTGAAACAAACACCGCAAGCGAAACATTGCCGTCATATGCATGTCTAGACAGGTTGAAGTGTGGTAGTAGAGTCACAGCTTATTACTAGTTGATCAGAGCGAAATTCATCGCAGATTAGAGGGCGTTTATGGCCCGAAGGTCTTAAGCCGAAAAAGTAAGCGTTTGGTGCAAAAACTTTAAAGATGGACGAACGGATCTCATTGATGATCCAGATCATCAATGAGATCTGTTCGCTCTGGTCAACTCCTTCGGCCTGCAAAAATCGTATAACCGCACGAACTTCACACTTGAAATACTCTGTGATTACACACGCCACGCCATGTTTGTTTGCTTCCCGTAAGCTACTAAATTGAGTCTTACACACAACAACGCTCCAGACTCTGCTACCACACCTCAACCTGTCTAGACGGCAATGTTTCGCTTGCGGTGTTTGTTTTACAGCCACCTGTACCTTTAATATCGGACTCCTCGTATATAGTCTAAAAGGGACTTAAGACATTGTTGCAAGACGTATTCGCACTCTTGGCAACAGCGCTCCGTGACCGCTACGCATGTATAAAAATATATCTTTTTGAGAAGATAAAAAAACGCTTTTTCATATAAAGTCATGAACTACTAAGGTTTCCATCTTAAAAATATTAGTTTATATCTCAAAAATTAAGGTTATTGAAAACATTTTAAATTTGTTTTTAAATTAAAAATAAAAATGTTCACAAAAACCTTTATAACATTTTGTTCTATTTTTATAAATAAAAAAGTTATAATACATTTTTAAAGACAACGAAGTTTCATTGTTTGTCTGTAGTGCCTAAATGATAAGTGATATAACAAATGCTATAACACAGGCGTGTTTATCTCAAAAAATAACCCCAGAGACCGATATCTATCAGATTTTCGCTAACTATTATAGTAACCAAGATAACCGTAAAACATTTGAATTTGATACACCCTGTCTGTACAAAGATTGTTTGTTAAATTATTTTGCTATTGTTCTTCAAATTACTATAAATGTAATTTTGTGTGAATTTTTAGTAACACAAGAATCTAACGAAGAAGATTTTGAAATACATAAAGACAACATGCCGGAAATGGTTGTTAGAACATACGTTTTGGATGGTAAATATGCAGAAGCTTTTGCTGTTTGTAAAAAGGCTGGACATCAGTTTGCCGAATGGAAGGAAAGAAGGTTTGTTTTACTTTGTTTTTTTAATTCAGGGTGACCCAGTTATCGTGAACAGCATGGGGATCTCGTAAACGGTAAGAGATACAAAGTTGGTTAAATGGGTCAAAATGATCTATGATTTAACCTTTTCCGGTCCAATTAATTTTCCCAAAATTCTACCCATTAATTTTCCAAAATTATAACTAAATATAAATTAATTCTTTTTGCCAGCGACCACTACTGATAACAGTCCCTTATACATACAGCTTACAGGTTTCTAGTTGTAAAATAAAAATGAGCGGCAGTTATAATGACGTCAGCCGACCTTAGACCGCAAGCGTTAAAATTTGCCGGCGGGGGTGCCTCGACATAGTACCGCAAAGAGTTAAGAGCAACTATTCTGTGAAAAAAAATGTTTAAAAAATGTTTATGCACTATTAATAAAAACAAAAAAGAGATGTTTTTAATTTTTGCTTGTAAACTTGCTTATTTAAAATCAAACTCAAAATATTTTTCGACACTATTAGTACACTTTTTTGCGTAGATTTGAAATTTGTTAGTAAATTTTACCAATGTTCTTTTGTTTTTATTATTTTAAACTGTTTTATTTTAAATATGGGTGGTAGATGGGGCTGTGACACCAATGAAAAGAGCTCTTCTTTCTTGTTTTATCAATGTACTTTTCCAAAACCTACTAGTTTAATTCTATTAAATATTTTGCTTGTGCTCGAAAATTTTCAAGAAATACGCAATAACTCGATAATTATTAATTTTAGACATAATATACCTCTATTACTTTTTAAAGATAATTAAATTATCAATAAGAAAATGTAAAAATATACAGGGTGGTGCTTTTTTCGATGCTCACCATTGCTATCTTGGAAACGGTAAGAGATACAAGGTCGGTTAAATTAGAGAAAAGTTGCACATTTTTATGACGATTAAGAATCTGAAAAGAAATCGTGGATATTTTGCTTCGTTTCTAATTTAATACAAAAAAACTGAAAAATGTGATTTTAGAAAAATATTATTATCTTCCCTACCATTGACGCTATTTCATTTAAACTTGGTAACTTTATGTTTTTGACCGTCCTGGGTTTGATGACGTCAACAGAAATTTTCTAAGCCTTCTAGATTTCAAGTTGCGATAGCAACTTTTTAATTTCTTATGGCCGCCAAAAAAAAATTAGCTTCTCATATTGGTAACCAACATACCTTTTTTCTTTCAAAAAACTTGTTGAGAAATTCATCCCAAACGGGTGACTATTTGGTGTGGATTTTGGGCCGGAGGCATCATTGGATCATTTTTCTTCGGAGACGCTGCGGGAATGCACAAACAGACAATGGCGAACGTTATCGAGGCATGATAACGCAGTTTTTTGTGCCTCAAGTGGATGGTATGAATTTCGAAGACTTGTGGTTCCAACAGGACCGTGCCACTTGTCACACATCACGTGAAACAATGGCATTATTGCACGAGACATTCCCTGGTCGTGTAATCTCCGGTTTGGGCGGCCAGAATTGGCCGCCTACATTGTGCGATTTAACAACTTTAGACTTCTTTCTCTAAAGTTTTTTTGAAATCAAAAGTTTATGTCAACAAGTCAACGACCACCCAAACCCTTAAGGAGGATTTTAGACGCTGTATCACTGAAATCCAGCCACAGTTATGCCAAACCGTGATTGAAAATTTCATCAAAAGAAAGAAAATGTGCCAGCAAAGCCGAGGAGGGCATTTATCAGATATGTTGTTACACACATAATTCCCACATGTCTACTTCATGATTAAATCAAAAATTCGGTATTTTCTAAAAAAAAAAAAAATAATTTTGTGTACAATTTAAATTTTCCGCTCTTGTTGGGACACCCTTTATAAAGTTTCAAAGGAATGCCTAAATTATGAAATGTTGAGTTCCTGTCAATATTTAAAAAAAAAAACCGTAAATAATTCAAAATGATTGAATTTAAGTACAAAAAACCATATACATTTTTGAAAGAAAGTTTTATTTAAAATAAAAAAATTCATAATATATAAGGACTTCTATTTAAAGGAACAAAGTAACGTATTGGTGCACAAAAACAAAACACTGTATATTTAATTTTATATTATGTAGTAAATGATCATAAACTAGCTTTGATAACAACTTTTTTTAAAATTGTTTTACTAACAAAGCTATCGAATAATACATCTTGGCTGGGACACCCTGTATGTAAAGGCTGATGAATTTGGAGTTCCAGAATTAAAATTTGCGTCTTATATGGTTGTAATGGAAGGGTTTTTTATTTAGGTATTCCAAAATATATCAGCAAAATTGGGGAGCGTCATATATTCCCATGCGCCTTATATGCCAGAAAATACAGTACAGGGTGGTCCAAATTCGATGGGATTGCATGGGTATCTCGGTTAATATTTAGGATAGAGAAACGGTTAAATTGCCAAAACTGTGCAGTTTTTTGAGACAAACTCAGAACCGTTTTCAAAAATATTCTATCATTTCTGGTTTTCGAGTTATTCAATAAAAAGTGTTTTTTTGTCATATTAATGATGTGTCATATCTCGGTTATTGTTGTAAATATCGAAAATATTAATGGAGATTATTTTTTAGATGTTTTTATGTTTTATTTGATTATACAAAAAAAAAAAATAATTTTACGCTCGCCGTTAAAAAGTTATGACACAAAATTACCTTTTTTTAATGGGAACGATAGTTGGCTATGACCAATTTAAATTGCTTATTTTTTTCTCATTCCAAATATATAGGTTGTTTCATAATTGAATGCTGATCCTTAGGGGTATTATTCCTTCGATGATTTTAAGAAAAAAAGTTCAGATCAATGTAGGTCCGCAACCGCCGTATTTTTGAGAATAGGGTGTTAAAAGTTGAAAAAAATATCGATTGTTTTGTAATATCTTTGATACCGCTTTAGATATTTTTTTGAATTTTAGTAGGTACTAACTAGGCATAAAAACACATTTTTTTCAGAAAAAAAAATTGTTCTATTTCTACCAATGGCGTCCGTACTAAAATGTCCTTGAATATTTTTAATGAAAAAAATGATATGCCACTGTTTTTTTTCAAAATAAATGTTATTTTTATAATTTTGCTTTATCTCTTGGTAAAAATGGCTTCTTGACTTTTTTTTGTCCGACAAACGGTTTTCGAGTAAAAAAGTAAAAGGCTATTAGGTACTCTTGAAGAGTAAAAGAGTACATTTCACTTTAGTTTTAATTTTTAATAATCAAGTAAATACATTCAAGCCAAAAAATTTTAGTAATTGAACCTACGAGTTTATTACATTATTATACAGCGTCATTCAAAAAGACTGCAACAAATGGATTTTTTTTTAATTATTAATTTCTCAAAAAAATTTATTCCTGATAAAAGTTCGTGCATGGTCTAAAATTAATTTAAGGGGAAAAAAAGTTTGATAAAAAGTCATAGAACACTAGATTTTACCGATTTTTGAAATATTTGCAGGTGTAAAGAGCCCTTAGTTTAAGAGTTACAAAAAAAATGTATAAAAAAAAGTTATGTAGAATCCAAAAATAAGTCTAGATTTAAATTTTGACGGTCAAATTCAAATTTTTATTTTTTAAGAAATTTTAACATTTAAAAAGTCTGCAACAAATGTAAAAGTTTTTTATTATCGATTTTTCTGAAAATTTTATTCCTAATGAAGTTGGTATCTGGTCTAAATCTAATTTCAAGATGAAAAAAAATTAATAAAAAGTCATATGACACTAGATTTTAATGGTTTTTGATTTTTTGAATGTTAAAATTTCGTAAAAAATAAAAATTAGAATTCAACCCTCAGAATTTAAACCTAGTTCGGTTTTTAGATTCTTAATAACTTTTTTCGATAAAAATGAAATTTTCCATTTTGAAATTTGACCGTCAAAATTTAAATCTAGCCTTATTTTGGGATTTTTAAAAACTGTCCATAATTTTTTTTGTATCTCTTAAAATATTTCAAAAAACACTAATATCTAGTGTCATATGATTTTTTATTGAACTTTTTTCATCTTAAAATTAGTTTTAGACCATGCACCAACTTTTATCAAGAATACAACTTTCTGAGAAAAAAATAATAAAAAACTTTTCCATTCGTAGCAGACTTTTTGAATGACGCTGTATATTAATAATCTCCTAAAAATAAAATGATTGTTAAAAAATCTATTGTTAATCTACATTTCACACGATATTTTACTGCCCTTTTAAATAACCTGAATGTTAATAAAAAAACTGAAAGTGCTATCACTCAAAATTTTCGTAAAAATGTAAATATTTTGAAAACTGTTGACTTTAGACCCATATAACCTTTTACATTTGTTAAAGTAAATTTTAAGACAAATTCAAAAATGTAAAAATATACAGATGTTCTATTCAAAATTTCAAAGTTTGAGTCCGTTTCCGGTTGAACCGGAAGTCGTATTGCAACCTTAATATTTTCATTGATCCGAAAAATACCATAACGCTCAGATACAAAATTTCATTGTTATATCTGCAATAGTATTTTAGATATTTGTATTTTTAACTGTCACACTGACAGTTGCTTATATCGTGTACTTTGATACGATAGCTGCTTATATCGAGTGTTGCTTATAACGCGAGTTGCTTATATCGTGGGTTGCTTATAACGCGATCTCACTGTACTACATTACTGCTGATTCCAACTATGTTGTTGTTATCTTATGTTCAAATATTTACAATGTTTATCTCAACAACAAATTAGAAAACCTTGGTACTTGTACCACATGAGTTTTATAAGGTTTTACACCTTGTTTTTTTTTGCTTTCACAGCCTACTATGATTTTCTTAGAAAAAAAAACTAAAAAACCTTCATAACTTGCGTGCTATTGAAAATAAATACATCGACCCTTATATATTTGGAATGAGAAAAAAATAAGGAATTTAAATTGGTCATAGCCAACTATCGTTCCCATTTAAAAAAAGGTAAGTTTGTGTCATAACTTTTTAACGGCGAGCGTAATTTTTTTTTTTTTTTGTATAATCAAATTAAACATAAAAACATCTAAAAAATAATCTCCATAAATATTTTCGATATTTACAACAATAACCGAGAGATGACACATTATTAATATGACAAAAAAAAAACACTTTTGATTGAATAACTCGAAAACCAGAAATGATAAAATATTTCTGAAAACGGTTCTGAGTTTTTCTCGAAAAACTGCACATTTTTGGTAATTTAACCGTTTCTCTATCTAAAATATTAAGCGAGATACCCATGCAATCCCATCGAATTTGGACCACCCTGTATAATCAACGGTATTCATGAAAACTGGAAAAAAACAAATGAATGTAATTTTGGAAAATCTTTTTATTGTACAAAATGTTTGAAATGTGTGAATGGTTTTCAATGGTGATAACCAATTTTTTTGTTTACTGCCTAGTTCATATTTTTTTTTTTTCCTTAAAGAGGCTTTTGTTGTTGCAGTACTTTTTTATGATGTAAGTATATTTATTTTTAGAGCTAACATGGATGAGGAAGAAGAAGTAACTCTGTTTCTCACTTTACTTCATGCCATCTTCTTGGATGTTAGTAAACGCACCTCTGAAGCTGCCAACGAAAATGGTAATATGGTGGCTCCAACTGAAGACGACATAAAACAGTTAGAAAACATGGAGATCACAGTTGGCTACCTCAACGATGCAGTCAGTTATTTAAAACTGATCAACGAAGCTATAATACCTATGAAAGATTTGTTAGAATCAGCGTCCGTAGGTGACATGCATGAGGCTGTCGAATTCTTCGTAGCAGCCTATCAGTTTAACATTGAAAACGCCATGGAAGGCATTTTGGGTGAGAAATTTTTTTATATTACTAATAATATACCACAATTAGATTTAAGTAGGCAACAAAAAAATTGTTTCCTCAAATAGTTTAATTATGGTTGCTTTCTCTTCTCACATAATCCAGCGAAAACTCTTCGTCTTAATTTTAAGACATACAGTCCACATGTTTATTACATAATATTTAACACTAGAACCGCCGCAGCGGTCAATTTGACCGTTCGGTTATTCTTTTAAGTACAAAAATGCGCTTTCATGACTTTCCCTAACTTCTTTTTATCTTATAATAAATATTCCTACCAAATTTCAAAATTTAAAAAGAAAATTTTTCTTTGAAATTTAAAATATACCTTAAACCACCAAATACGGTCAATTTGACCGTTGTTAAAAATGTTTACATTACCTACACACGATCTTTCATTGTTTTAGTGTTTTAGTAAATTTTGTTATGGTTATCAATAGTTACTTCTATTATATTTCATGATTTTGCATGTTATACAGGGTGGTGCTTTTTTCGATGCTCACCATTGCTATCTTGGAAACGGTTAGAGATACAAGGTCGGTTAAATTAGAGAAAAGTTGCACATTTTTATGGCGATTAAGAATCTGTAAAGAAATCCTGAATATTTTGATACGTTTTTGATTTATTACAAAAAACTGAAAAATGTGATTTTAGAAAAATATTATTATCTTCATTTTTTTCTTTCATTAAAACATAACTTTATGTTTTTGACCGTCCTGGGTTTGTTGACATGAACAGAAATTGTCTAAGCCTTCTAGATTTCAAGTTGCGATGGTCAACTTTTTTATTTCTTTAGGCCGCCATATTGGATTTTTACACCACCAGACAGACAAAAATATTAGTAAAAAATTATATTGAATACATTTATGGATACAGAATTTTTTTCTCTACAAAAAGCGTATTTGCACTTTTTTTCTAAAATAATTAGGGGAGCTAATACACGACTTTTAAAATTTTACCATTGAAATTGCTATGTTGCGTGATCCGAGTCTACACCCTGTATATATATACTACAGGCCATTTAGGCGTTGTGCATGTTCAAGTCATCTTATTCTCTGGGCTCTTACTACTTCGGTTATGGACAGTTCTTTGTACAATCTCATTACTTCCTCGTTTGTTCTTCTTCTCCATTCTCCAGTATTTGTTTTTATTCCCCCATAGATCCTCCGCAATAATTTCCTTTCCCACCTTTCTAGGTCTTCTTTTTCTTTTTTGTTGATTATCCAGGTTTTACAAGCGTAAGTTACAGTGGGTCTTAATACTGTTTTGTACAATCTTACTCTTCAAATAATGTTGGATCTAAGAATTGTCGCAAAAGAACCAGCGCATTTATTACCTTTTGAAAGTCTCGCTCTTATTTCTTTTCCATTATCGCAGTTATCAGTAATTTGTACACCCAGATAAATGAAATTTCTTACTTTGTCAAAGCGTCTCTCCTTGTTCTGTTCGATTTTGATTGCTAGATACTCTTCCCTTTCTATGTCTTTCCTTTTAGGTCCCATTATCATGTATTTGGTTTTCGATTCGTTGATGCTTTGTCCCATATTTTTTGCTTTGCCCTCTAACTTCCTGACAATGTTTTGGATATCTTTTTTTGTTTTGCAGATGATCGCAAGGTCGTCTGCGAAAGCAATGCATTGATGGTTGTCTGCGTATATGTTGCCATTTCTGTTAATTCCACTATCTTGTATTATCTTTTCTAAGGCTACATTAAATAACAATGCCGACAGCGGGTCTCCTTGTCTCAGTCCTTTAGATACTTTAAACACTTTTGATTTCATGATTCTGTTTTTTATAAAATTTTCAATATTTTGGAGTGTCGCCTTTGTCATGTTTATTAGTTTGTCGGATATTTTAAATTCTTTCATGGCTATGTACAATTGTTCCCTTATTATTGTGTCGTACGCTTGTTTAAAATCTATAAATAGCACATGCAGCTCAGTATTATATTCATAGTGGCTCATTTGAATTTGTTTTAAAGTAAAAATTTGGTCGATGGTCGATCTATTGGCCCTGAATCCGCATTGATAATCCCCTGTGATCTTTTCCGTATAGCTGCTGAGTTTTTCTTTAATTACTGATGCTAGTACCTTGTAGATTGTGTTTAGGAGAGCTATGCCTCTGTAGTTGTCGCATACTGTTCTGTCACCTTTTTTATGTATTGGGCTAAGCATGGCCCTTGCCCAGTTTTTAGGGATTTTTTCTTCGTGCCGTATGTCTAGCAATAGTTTTGTAATTTCTTCATGCAGTTCCTCACCTCCATATTTAATCATTTCTGTTGTTATTCCGTCTTCTCCCGGGCTTTTGTTACTTTTTAAGTTCTTAATTATTTTCTTTACTTCGCTTCCCGTTGGGGGTTGCACCTCTTGTTGTTGTTGCACATTCTCTTGGGTTTCTAGATTTTCTACCCTTTCCTCTCTTTCGTCCAATTAGCTCATTTAACTGTTTCCATGTTTATAAGGAAGTAACAGGTCAAAATATGACAAGAAGAGATTTTATATTAAATCTAGCTGAAGAACTTGGAAGAGAATATAGAGATGAGCACCGAATTTAGCAATGTAAAACCATACTCTAGCTATTACAGTAAGCGAGTTTGATCCCCATGTTTAAACTCGAATTTAATCACCCTGTTTATTTTTAATACAAAATTAAAAAAGTGATTAATATAGCCTTTTTCTTATTATTCAGAAATGCTGAGAATTATGCAAAGGAATGAGCAAGAACGTAAAGACGTCATTATCAACGCTTTCAAAACAATCTATCTGACAACCGACTCGGACAACATGAGGTACGGTCACAATTCTCATGGTTATTATCTCTTTGACGTTGATATGTTTCAGGGACCACACGACAATCATCGTTAATCGGTTGATAAGTCTCCTTCAGACGGTTCCGTTTGATAATCTGCAGGATCTTACAGGAATAATATCCGAATGGGTATCGAAAGGAATCCTCGATAATGGCGTCATCGATACACTGTGGCAGTATTTTACGAAAAAAATTGAGGTGTCCGATGAATCTTCACGTGCAGCTTTACATATCTTGATGATGGCTTCGATGGGGCGACGTACTATAATCACGAGAAATATTAAGTTGGTGTCTGCAGTTGCTTTTGGTGAAAGAGGAAAAGAAGATCTACTTCTGGTATCTGGGGCCTGTCAAATATTGGCCGTTGCTGGAAGCGAGAGACAAACTATGACGGATAAAAATCCTCCCTTTAAAGTGAAAGCAGCCGATCCGATTTGGAGCGATATTTCTGATATTTTGGTTGATAGTTTTCATTCAAAGAGCCCCTTCTATAATAGCGTGACAGCTGCTGCTGTTGACTTGGTTTTTAGGGTAAGCAGCTTTTTCTTTACTTTTCTGTTTAGTAGACCATGGTTATTACTATTATTTCCATGGAGGTGGTTCCCTTTTTGGTTCCTGGTCTGCAACCTATTGGTCTATTGTACCCTCTGGTGATAGCCCCTTAACGCTCGTTTTTTAAGAAAAAATTGGCCGAAAAATAGTTATTTATGTATCAAGGCCAAAAAGTGTAACTTTTTCGGCCGCGTCTGGTTTAGTCGAGGCCAGCAAACAGGCAAGGCCGAAAAAGTACGTTTTGGCCGAGGTGCATATTACATTTTTTGTGCGATCGAATTAAAAACAATTTAAATTTTTAGTAATTTTCAAAATTATAGGTTAGAAACTACGTGACATTCTGTCACTGACAGATGACGGCGTATGTACTGCATTACCGGCCCTCTCCTTAGCAACGGCCGTAAAAGTTACTTTTTCGTCCGTTGCTAAGAGTAACGGTCTGAAAAGTAACTTTTACAGCCGTTGCTAAGGATAGGGCCGGTAATGCAGTACTTTATGGTTGCTAACGCGTCCGTCAAACAGCTGTTTCTAGTACGATCGCACAAAAAATCATTTTATTTTTTTGTTAATTTTTAATATTTAAATATTTTTAAATTTAGAAATAAAAAGAAAAGAATAGAATAATAACTACGATGTGTTATAAAACTATTTATAACATTGTTGTTTGGCCCTTTCGTTCCTAGTGGTTTGACTGTGAAACCACCTTTTTAATGATCAGTTTCTTAAGTCCTAGTGGTTTAGAAAAGCAACCACCTACATTATCAGTTACACTTTGAATACCTTCTTTTGAATTGAAGTTAAAATTTTATGTTTAGATGGCCTGTGTAAATTTAAATTACTCTAGAACTATCACTTAGTGAAATGTTGACTGGTTTTGTGTATTTCTTTATATTTTTACAATTTTTAAATAAAAATTGAACAGGAATGGCTGATAAGTATTTTATTTTTATGATTATTATTATTAACAAGCTTACATAAGATTTTAACTGAATATTTTCACATATACTTCAAATAAAAGTAAATTGCAAAGGTGGTTTCCTAGGATATTCATATGCTACCAATTAGTATGATTATATTAATTTTGCATCATGGCATCACATTTGTTTTATTATCACCGTTTAAAGAGTGACAAAAGAGAGACTAGCAAGGGTCGACATAAAACAATGGAAGTCAATTACTGTTTTTTTTTCATGGCACCGTTGATTTTTATCTTGGATTTCGCAATTTTTAGTTATTTCGCCTATTTTTGTAAATAAACAATATTACATCATTGTAAAGAATAATCTTTTTATCTAAGTCATCACCTCCTAAAACTGCAATTTAAAAAAAAGTTGTTTCATTAAATGTCTCACACGAAATTTAATAAATAAAGATTTGACTGTTATCATTTTATAGCAAACATTTTTCCCTGACATTTTTGTATATTAGCAACGATAGCTGATATATTTGAGTTTAAAAATTTTTGTTGATTTTTGTTTTTCCGTAATATCACGTAAGCCATGGAATTCTTAAACAAAACAAGAACTTGTGTAAAGTACACTCGGTAACAGCTAACGTTAAACGACATTAAAGTTTTAAAAAAAATTACAAAATACTTCAACCATATAATTATTGATTATTTTAATGTTCTTTAATTTTTTTCTAATTTTAGGTTTCTTTGTATTCAGTAATAACAATTTAATATTTTAAATTTGGTTCTCTAAATCTAAGGGTTAGCAAGGAAATCAAAGAATTGAATTTACATAAACAAACATGTCTAAACACTATATTTTTGAACCCTTGTTTACAGAACGGTTGCTAAGAAACCAAATATATTCAGTGTTGCCAATTAACGGATTTTGTTCGTATTAGGTGACATTGGCAACACTGAATAGATCGTAGAGTAAATTGCGTAACTCACATTTCAAAAGCTATTTGTGTGAGTATAAAACCTGAAATTCGGAACTTGTCCAGAATTGCAATATATATTTTCATACAAAAATAACGAAATTAGCTGTTGTTTTGAATTGACAAACTTTTGTAGTTTTCTTACATACGTACATGAACAAGTTTTGAAAGGTTTGAAAAATGTCGCAAAAATATCATAAATGACTCAGGTAAATAACAACATTTATCTACTTAAAGTTTTGACCTACGAAATAAAGTAAAATGACAGAATATGAAAATAATTTTAACAATTATGTTTTACAGGGCACGCATATATCAGTAATCTAAAATCTAATGTTGCCCGAGTCTCACTCGGGTTGGGGCAAAAACGAATTGTACGCTTGCCCGAGCGTGACTCGGGTTTGGGCGTTAAGGGGTTAAAGGAGTCCTGTGTTTTTGCAAAACTCCAGGATTTTCTTTAAGGGTGTTTTTCCCTCCCCACAAGTCTACGCCGATGAATGGTTAAGAGGAGTTTCTTCTTCACCAAATATTTTTGCATATATTGGTCTCTTAGACAGAAGTGACTGGTAAACTACTATTTTTCTTGATTTTGTGACTTATTTATAAAAATAAATGTAGCAAGTAATATCTTATTAAAAAGAGAATAAAAACAGCACATTTCACTGTTCCATAGACAACTTCACGGCCTATAAGAAAATATGAAGTTAGAGGTAATACCTCAAAAATTGTAAGTGATAAAAAAATCCAAAATAACAGTTATTCTCCAATAAAAAGTACCTTAGTAAAGTGGTTATAAAATTGATCTAATAATGAAGACGAAAAAGTTACGTGAAAAAAAAATTTGACATTTTCATATTTTTTGCTAAAACATCTGAAGTACGAGGAGTTTTGTACGTTTAAAAAATTGATTGTAGCTCCTCTCACACTGGGGAATAATTCATCTAATTAAAACAAACCTGTATCTCTTACAATAAGCGAGATCCCCATGCTGGAAATGTTATCTGGGACATCCTGTATAAGGGTTGATGTGCAGGGTGGTTCAAATTCGATGAGATTACATGGGTATCTCGCTTAATATTCAAAATAGAGAAACGGTTAAATTACCAAAACGTTCAGTTTCTTCACACAAACTCGGAACTTTTTCCAAACATATTCTATCATTTCCGGTTTTGAAGTTATTACAAAAAACTGTTTTTTTGTCATATTTATAATGTGTCATATCTCCGTTATTGTTGTAAATATTGAAAAAAATTTGGAAGATTAATTTAGATATTTTTATGTAGAATTCAATAGAACTAATAAAAATTGTTTAACACTAGTCTTAAAAAGTTATGACTTAAGTTTACCTTTTTTTTATTGGAAACTATAGTTGGCTATGACTTATTTAAATTCCTTATTTTTTTCTAATCCCAAATAGTATATAAGTCTGCGTTCACAATGGACGTAGTAGATAGCAGATAGTGGTTAGTAGCTAAAGTTGAAATGCATTGAATCAAATGCAAGTGTTCACAATGGACGTAAGATTTACATAGTAACGATGGAAATCAGATTTATAACAAAAACAAAGTGAAGTATCTATGTTTTTAATGTTTCAAATTAATTATTTTTTCTGACACTGACAGTATTAAGGTCCACACCATATATGTGGTCCACACACACCGTCGCGGTGGCGATCGCTGGCGCGATCACGATAATTGGTAACCATGTTATTTACTTACGTAACCAGGTTACTAATTATCGTGATCGCGCCAATGTTAAACGATGTTTAATACCACTTATTACTGTTATAACCCTCCACAAATCATCATGTGGAAATAAATACGTAGAATACACGAAGTGTCAATTTGATAAGCAAATTGAGGTTATGTGCTATGCTACAAACAAGTCGGTTGCTAACCGTATCCAAGTAAACATATTTCGTCACGGATTTCTTACGCGTTACGCACTAACCACTATCTGCTATCTGTTATCTACTACGTTCATTGTGAACGCGGACTAAGGGTTGATATTGTTATTTTCAATAATATTAATACGCAAGTTACAAAGGTTTTTACAATTTTTTAATGGTAAATATAAAAACCAAAAGTAGGCTGTGAAAACAAAATATTCTACATAAATTTGGAAGACCCCATTGGATTTGACTTTTTAATCAAACATTTTTTAGCTGTGCTCTCAACCCCACAATATCTGTGAACGATTGATTGAAAAAACCGCCGATATAATTCTCAAACAAGTAAAAGATGATGTAAAGGAATTTGATCGCCACGTCGTAGCACAATGCTTACATTTATTGGGTGTGATAGCTGTGAAAAATTTAAACTATCTCGATGAAACCGTTTACAAGGAATTGAAGAGACGAAATTACATCCGCGAAGAACGGAAAGCTACCAAAAAAGGGAAGGATGCCAGACGACCAAAAGTGAATAATTCTACTTCAGCGATCAAAAGTCTTAGTATGAGCAATAATGCGAGTGGAGTTAATGATTCTACAGCTACTGTAAGTTGCTTTTACTTTTAGTAATGAATTCTATTTGAAATTTGATTAACATACTTGGTTTAAAAATTAGTACTTCATGTCAAACCAGTGGCAGCTCGTGAAAATTTGCAATGGAGGGGCATACATTTTTAAAATAGGTGTTTAAAATTGACACCAAATATTGATAGAGTAATTTAGGCATCAACGAAACAATTGCATAGTTTTTATTAGCACTATTTTAATATTTGACGATGATTATTGATTGTTATTAATCCTAATTTTGAGAATACCTATTAATTCAATTTAGTACAAAAATATTTTGTGTATTCAGTTTACTTTATCATTAAGAAAAATCTATTTGTTTAATTATACTTGCGTTCAGGGTCTTTAGGGGCTACAGGGGCCGGGCCCCACCTTTATTTGTGAAACTAGCAAAATAATTATAATTTTAAACAATATTTTATTGTATTCATTCTATTTTAATTTATTCCCAACACGTTTTATTGTTTAAATTAAAAAATTAATGTATTTTGTGGCAATATTGTATAACGCGACTTAAAACGCACTTTCGGGCCAGCCGTCGGTTGGCCCTATTTCGTACGAGTACACACAGGATATGTATGAAGCGCGGGGACTACCGATTGTGTTTCTTTACCGGCCGCAACGTTGATAGTAGGGCAAGTTAGATCGGGCCCGTTACTAGTTTTAAAGTACATGGCGAACGATTCTTTAGCAGTTTCATTCTTTTTTCCTCGTTGTTGATATGTTTGTTTTATATTAGTGTGTTTAATCATTGTTGGTGTGTTTTGTTGCTGTTTATTTGTTGTTTTTTTTTATTATAATTTATTTTAAAGCAGGGTGGATAAAAATCATGATTTTAAAAAAAAAATTAAAAAAATCGATTTATTTGATTTAAATCAGATTTTTTTGATTTAAATCAAATGTACCATATTATCGAATTTAGTGACATATTCACATGCCATTTCTGTTTTGTGCTAATATATTTAATAATCAATATATTTAATTCAATGGTAAATTTTTGTCAAAATGAAAAATTAAATATAATGATTAAGAATTTTGAAAAAATCAGTGCTAAATGGTGATGTTTAATTAATTATATACAGGGTGAGTCATTAGTGCGGGATCGGTCGATTGTGGCTAAACGGCTTGAGATATGAAGTTGATTCAAATGCTATTTTATACAGTTTTTTCTAAACAACGCAATAAAAATATTTTCAAATATACAGGGTGAGTCACCTTTCTGGAACTAATAGCAACTTTTATATTTCAAATACAAAACCCAATTTTTTATTTAATATTTTTGACCGCCTTAATTTCAGCTTTGCATCAATATAAAGTACTACAGGTTTTTATACGGCGTTGTAAAAAAAAAATTATTTTTTAAATTATTTAAGGTTTTAAGTCTTTATTTAAAAAATTCTCCTGAAGTTATTTTGAAATACAGAGTTGTAATTTGGTATGGACATGCAGAAAAAATTTCTCTGTTCGCTCAATATGAAAAAATTTGATCACACATACAGGTTTATAAATAGGTAGCAACTTACATGATTTTCAAAAGCTCGTAACTCGATTTTTTCAAATGCAAACCCCTGTATTTTTTTATGTCATCGAATTCGTCTTTAAAAGAGCTTCATATTTTGTTAAGTATGTCCTATACCCAAAACTCATACTTTTCGAGATATTCGACATTTTTTTTCAAATCGTTATTGAAGCAATAGAGTGCCGTGGAAATTGAAAAAACTGACTGTTCACTACGCTAACGTCAAAAACTTGTCATTTATATTTTGAATTATTGCATTTCCACAATGAATATTACTTTACAAGAGCAAATTGATATGGTTTATTCACCATTTCGTGTATTTAATTACTAATAGTAATACAATTTTGTGTTATTATAAATTAATATTATATTGTACTCACATAATCCGTGATTTAAATTGATAATTTTTTTTAAAAAATCAGTTGATTTAAATCATGATTTAAATCTGCTTAACCCTGTTTTAAAGTTTACATTTTTACGACGTCCATAAAAATTGACAGTTTATTAGAAAAACGTTTTTCATTACCGTCTAGGGGAAAAATTAGAAATCAAAAAACTTGGCGCATATCAACCCTGGGATATGCATGTTACTCAAAAAGATGGCAAAAACCTGGTTTGACTAAATATTATAGCTTAGTGCGAGTGATAAAAAAAATCTTTGTTTTGTTTTTATTGTATTTTGTTTGGTGGAGAGAGTGTATGGACACTCACAGGCTGTAAAGACCTGAAACATCTTTCCGAGCGAATACAAAAACACGAATCCAGTAAAGTTCATATAAACAATGCGGTGCAATTTCAAATGTTCGGTAAAATTAACATCTTATCATCCATTGATACTGGATATCGTCTTAATATAAAGAAACAAAATGAATTAGTTGACAAAAATAGAAATACTTTATCAAGGAATAAAATTTGGTGGTATATATGAACTGCCATTAAGAGGACATGACGAAACCTTTGATTAGAACAATCGAGGAGTTTTTTAGATATGGTTTCATTCACAGCTACATTAGATAGTGTTTTAAACGATCATCTCGAAAATTCGAAAGTAGCAAAAAATACGTCAAAAACCTGTATTTTAATTTGTTTTATATAATACATATTATGGTTAGTTTAAAAAAACATATTTTGTGTCCCTGGCCCCACTTATTTCTATTGTCACCAGCCGCCACTGCTTGCATTATTATTTTGGTACTTACACAGCTATTCGTGTAAACAAAATTTTTTTTTTATTCGGCCCATTTGACGCTTTCCATACCCCTATGTGATCGTCCTCTTAAAAAGTTTAAGGAGGACCCCTGGTCTATACAGAAGGTAAATTAACTAATGGGACGTGCGCACGGATCTCAAAAGTCAGAAATATTACGAAATTTAATAGAAATGCATGATTAATTTTTTTAACACATTTTATTTGGGAAAATTACCACAAAAACAAATGATTTGATAATTGTCATAAATATATGGAATAAACTATTTCCACTTATTTTAGTTATAAATAATAGTTATAAGAAAGAAAATAGAACAAAATATTTACAGTTATTTTAGTTAACTAAGGCACAAAGTGGTCAGAAGTTTCTTGGTTTTTTGCTCCGTCCCCTATAATTATACACTACGCCGTCGCCAACATGTTAATTACATTTTTATATTATCCATTTATACAGGGTTAGGAGAAATTCCTCTTAACACGTTAAGCGCCACCATGTTAAATAAAAGTAGGTTTTTCTGGCCACCAATTGTAATGTAGTGTTGTATCCAATGTTGTGTTGTATCCAAATGGATACAAGTGGCCCATCGGGCCAAAATGATTTGTATCCTTATGGATACAAGTGGCGCTTAACGGATCTCATTGATGATCCAGATCATCGATGAGATCCGTTACTCCATCTTTAAATTTTTTGCACCAAACGCTGACTTTTTCGGCTTAAGACCTTCGGGCCATAAACACCCTCTAATCTGCGATGAATTTCGCTCTGGTTAACTCCTTCGGCCTGCAAAAATCGGATAACCGCACAAACTTCACACTTGGAATAATCTGTGATTACACACGCCACGCCATGTTTGTTTGCTTCCCGTAAGCTACTAAATTGAGTTACACACAATAATGCTCCAGACTCTGCTACCACACCTCAACCTGTCTAGACATGCAAATGACGGCAATGTTTCGCTTGCGGTGTTTGTTTCACAGCCACCTGTACCTTTAATATCGGACTCCCCTCGTACATTGTCGAATTCAGAATAAAATGCTCTACAAATTGGCGTTAAAATCAGATATAGCGTCCAAATGAAAAAATTGACCTGATGATGGTTTTAAAACAACGAAACGTCGCATGAAAAATATAATTGGGGAATTTGATTCCTTGCAAAAAGTGGCCATGAAAATGTTTTTACAAAAATGATATTTGTCATGAAATGAAAAAGTTACAGGCAAAAAACAAAAATCCACTTTTTTACTTTTCCCCCTATATCTCAAAAACTAGAAAAGCTAGATAAGTTCTGTTTGCGTCAAATTATTAAGAACCTGAATATACAACTTTGCCCCAATTTAACCGAAGTCGTAACTCTTACCGTTTACGAGATCCCCATAGTGACCCGCGAAAAACGAGAACCCTGTATATTTTTACATTTTCCTATTGATCATGTATTTATCTTCAAATAATATTTAAGGTCAATTATGTCTAAAATCAGTATTTCTCGAGTTATTGCAGTTTTCTTGATAATTTACGTATACCTTCAAAAATTTTGAAAATCATTTTTTTTTTTAGTGACAAGGCCGCATTAAAACCTGTAGTATTTTATATCGATGTAAAGCTAAAATGAAGGCGGTCAAAAATATTAAATAAAAAATGGGGTGTTGTATTTGAAATATAAAAGTTGCTATTGGTTCCAGAGAGGTGGCTCACCCTGTATATTTCAAAATATTTTTATCGTGTTCGGAAGAAAAAACTGTATGATATAGTGCTTGAATTAACTTTCTATCTCAAACCGTTTAGCCACAATCGACTGATCCCCCACTAATGACTCGCCCTTTATAAATGCAAAAAATTTTATCTCTTTATTTAACAAAACTTCGTGTCAATTTCTTGTTTAATTAATTTTTAGTTGTTAATGATCGTCGTAAAATAAGTCGACACAAAAAAAAACAATTGTTTTGTTGCTATTGAGTATAGTCAATTATGATTATTGAGGTATGTTACCAAAACTTTACAATAGTTTCTAATTTTAATGCCTGCTTCTAATAAAAATACCAAGTTATTGGCATTGTTTAATTCGTTAGAAAATACTCTACTTAAATAACTGCATGAGCCACCAACGTTCCATTTAAAGAAAACATGTTTTCTTTAGCAAAACGATGAAAGCACGCTTGAAGGTGCGCAAGCCGACGACACTGATGCCGAATTCATTTTAAATGTGTTGGAAAACGGCACCGTTACTGGATCTAATGGCCTGGGCAAGTTGGCTCCATTAATAATAAAGGTTTGCGAGCGACCAGACTTCTACGACGACCTGTACATTCAAGGTTGTGCTGTAACGGCACTTCTAAGGTATGTTTTATGAAGCAAATTTTGAACCCTTAGTACTTCATAACATTTTCAGGTTTATGATTGTGTCTAGTAAGTTTTGCCAACAACATATGCAACTCGTTTTTACCATTTTGGAGAAGACAATGTATTCCGAAATTAAATGTAGCATCCTAATTCACTGTTCTGATTTACTTGAAAGATTTCCAAATATCGTAGAACCGTGGACACCACGGCTTTATGAGAGGTAAGTTTGATGAGAAATTATCTGTAAACATTCAGCTGTTTTAGAGCGTTAGCAAAACAGATGATAAAACCAGCCGAAAACATGTTTTTAATTTGCTTACGACAAAAATTTTATTATTATTCTACAGGGTGTCCCAGCCAAGGCAAATTATTCCATAGCTTTGTTACGGCAGCATGGGGATCTCGCTTATTAGACATACGGGTTTGTTTAAATTAAATGAATTATTCCTTGGTATGAGAGGAGCCACAATCAATTTTTAAAAGTACAAAACTCCTCGTACTTCAAATGTTTTAGCAAAAAATATGAAAGTGCGAATTTATTTTTTCTTTCATAGCTTTTTTGTCTTAATCATTAGAACAATTTTATTTGTACCTTCTTATGGTACTTTTTTATGTAGAATGTTACCAATATTTTAGATTTTTTTTAACACCCACCATTTTTGAGATATTGCCCCTAATTTCATTTTTTCTTATGGGCCGCGAAGTTGGCTATGGAATAGTTAAATGCTTTTTTTCTCTTTTAAATGAGATATTAAGTGCTATATCTATTTTTATAAATAAGTCATAAAACCAGGAGAAATCGTATTTTACCCATCACTTATCAAGCTATCTATGAAAATTAAAACAAAAAACAACTAATTAAATGTCAAATGACAGTTACCATTTGTCTGCGGTATGATTTATTAGAATTTTATATTATTGTTGTGTAATTTTGTAGCAGGGATGGAAAACGTAACGTAACGATACCCGCTAACGTTATAAGAACGATTAAATTATAATTTCTAATACCATAACGTAATGATATTTTGATCACGTTATAATAACCAGTAACATTTCATTAAAAGTTATTTTGTATCGTTATTCTCTATAAATTAAATTTCAATATAGCGTTCTTATATTTTCAGAAGAAGATATATTTAGTTTGTATTTTAAAAATGAAAATAAAAACAAAATATCTTAATGTAATTTTGTACCATTTCATAAATTTACATTTTATTATTTATACATATTTATACATTATTCCATCCCTGCTTTGAAGTAATTGTTATAATGATGGCTACATTTAAAATAGCGAAAAATTTGACATGTTGAGATGCTACATTCTTTACCATAAAAACTGTGAGTGAATATACTTAAGAGATATATTCCGAGAGAAGGCAACGAAGGGTGCGTAATTACAGAAATTTGGAAATAAATTTAAAAGAATATGGTGTTTTTGAGAAACCAACCAAAAATCCAAAACAAATCAATAAAGAATTAGAATTATCTGTTTTTTCGCAGTTTCTATGGCAAAGAATGTAGCATTTCAACATATAAAATTTTTAATTTGCTATAAATGTGTCCATAATAGAGGGTAAGTCATTAGTGATGGATCGGTCGATTGTGGCTAAACGGTTTGAGATAGAAAGTTGATTCAAACGGTAATCTTTACAGTATTTTCTTCCGAACACGATAAAAATATTTTTAAATATACAGGGTGAGTCACCTCTCTGGAACCAATAGCAACTTTTATATTTCAAATACAACACCCCATTTTTTATTTAATATTCTTAACCTCCTTCATTTTAGCTTTACATCGATATAAAATAGTGCAGGTTTTTATGCAGCCTTGTCACAAAAAAAAAAAAATTCAAAATTTTTCTATGTTGTAAGTCTTTATTAAAAAAAATTTCCTGAAGTCATTTTTCGAAGCACAGAATTGTAATTTGGTAAGGACATGCAGAAAACATTGCTCTATTAGCTTGATACAAAAAAGTTTGAATCACGCATACAGGGTGTTCATAAATAGGTGGCAACTTTCCTGATTTTCAAATGCTCGTAATTCAATTTTTTCAAAGAGCTTCATTTTTTGTTAAGTATGTCCTATACCCAAAACTCGTACTATTCGAGATATTCGACTTTTTTTTTCTAATCGTTATTAAAGCAAATAGGATGCCGTGGAAATCGAAAAAGCTGACTGTTCACTTCACTAACGTCAAAAACTTGTCATTTATTTCTTGAATTATAGCATTTCCACAATTAATTTCACTTTACAAGAGCAAATTGATATGGTTTATTGCTTGAGAGAAGGCGAAAGAAATCCTTTGCTGGTGGCAAGGATTTACGCACATTTTGATTAATATGCACTTATAGGTTAACTAGTTTATTCAATTTTAAATAGCAATGATTTTTTTATGTTCTATTATTTTATTTACAGAATTTATTTAATGTTTTTTTGTGGTGTCAACAAATAATTTGTCTTTCATTTTCCATTTTTCTTTGTGCTCCCTTTAAGGTTTAGAAACACTAGTAAAGTTCATAACAATAATAAAATTGACTTGGTTGTTAATTTATTCATTGCTTATAAGTGAATCCACAATACTATGTATCTACCTACTATTAGTAATTAAATACACGAAACGGTGAATAAACCGTCAATTTGCTCTTGTAAAGTGAAATTAATTGTGGAAATGCTATAATTCAAGAAATAAATCACAAGTTTTTGACTTAAGTGAAGTGAACAGTCAGCTTTTTCGATTTCCACGGAATCCTATTTGCTTTAATAACGATTAGAAAAAAAAAGTCAAATATCTCGAAAAGTACGAGTTTTGGGTATAGGACATACGAGGGTCGATCCAGAAATAAGGTTCCCATCAATTTTACAAATAGACAACATTGTTTATTCGCATAGAAATTTACATCGTTGGAAAGAAGAAACTTTGTACTATTTCTCTACATAATCGCCATCTTTTTCTACGCATTTTTATAGACGGTGCTCCAATTTCCGTATCCCAATGTCGTAGAACTCCGCCGCCAACCCGTTGAGGAAGGGTTTCACCTCTTCTTTGACGTCATCGCCGCTCTGGAAGCGTCGGCCACTCAAGTGTTCCTTTAACTTGGGGAACAAGTAATAATCACTAGGCGCGAGGTCCGGACTGTAAGGTGGGTGGGGCATGACAGTCAAAGAAGGTGAAACTCTTCCTTAACGGGTTGGCAGCAGAGTTCTACGACATTGGGATACGGAAATTGGAGCACCGTCTACAAAAATGCGTAGAAAAAGATGGCGATTATGTAGAGAAATAGTACAAAGTTTCTTCTTTCCAATGATGTAAATTTCTATGCGAATAAACAATGTTGTCTATTTGTAAAATTGATGGGAACCTTATTTCTGGATCGATCCTCGTACTTAACAAAAATTGAATCTCTCTTAAAGACGAATTCGATGACATAAAAAAATACAGGGGTTTGCATTTCAACAAATTGAGTTACGAGCTTTTGAAAATCAGGAAAGTTGCCACCTATTTATGAACACCCTGTATGCGTGATTCAAACTTTTTCGTATCGAGCTAATAGAGCAATGTTTTCTGCATGTCCTTACCAAATTACAACTCTGTGCTTCGAAAAATGACTTCAGGAGAATTTTTTTAGTAAAGACTTAAAACCTTGAAAAATTTTGAAAATTTTTTTTTTTTTAGTGACAAGGCTGCATAAAAACCTGCACTATTTTATATCGATGTAAAGCTAAAATGAAGGCGGTCAAGAATATTAATGGGGTGTTGCTCAAACCGTTTAGCCACAATCGACCGATCCGTCACTAATGACTCACCCTGTATAACAAATTTGCTACAAAGACTATCGAATTACACAACAATACTATAAAATTATAATAAATGATACCGCACATAGTAACTATCATTTGACATTTAATTAGTTGTTTTTTATTTTTACTTTCATAGATAGCTTGATAAGTGATGGGTAAAATACAATTTTTCTTCATTTTATGACTTATTTATAAAAATAGATATAGCAAGTAGTATCTCATTTAAAAGAGAGAGAAAAAGAACATTTAACTATTCCATAGCCAACTCTGGGTCCACAAGAAAAAACGAAGTTAGGGGTAATATCTCAAAAATTGTAAGTGATAAAAAAATATTGTATTCTCTGATACAACAGTTGGTGCATGGCCTAAAACTAATTATAAGATTAAAAAAGTTCATTAAAAATTGACATTACACTTGATTTTACTTCATTTTCGAATAAATCTTTTTCCATAAGGAAAAATGAAATTAGGGGTAAATAATATCTCGAAAATGGTAGGTGTTAAAAAAAATCTAAAATAACAGTTACATACATTCTCTATTAAAAAGTACCTTTAAGAAGTACTAATAAAATTGATCTAATGAGTAAAAAAAAAGTTATGAGAGAAAAAAGAAATCTAACATTTTCATATTTTTGCTATAACATCTGAAGTACGAGAAATTTTGTACGTTTAAAAATTGATTGTAGCTTCTCTCATACTTTGGAATAATTAATCTAACTTAAGCAAACCTGTATCTCTTATAATAAGCGAGATCCCCATGCTGGAAATGTAATCTGGGACACCCTGTATATTCTGCAATTTTTAAATGCAAAATTATATTCTTAACAAATACGTTCCAGGTGTTTTGTACCTAAAATCAATATTTTTTGAGTTATTTAGACTTATGAAAATATGGACAGGAACATGACTAAAAAAATGTTTAATATTTCACAAAGTAGCAATATCAACGAATTTCTTTAAAACATCTTTTGACAATAGTGTCATAGTGATTAATGACAAGTAAAATTTTAAAATAATAAACGGTGTTTCATTTGGCTAAACTTCAAACACGAATAAGTCATTTTTTTAAATGGAACACTATGTTATTAAATTTTTTAGCGACAATTTAATTATCTTGAAAAAGTAATGAAGGTATATTATGTCTAAAACTAAAATTTCTCGAGTTATTGCGGTTTTAATGATAATTTACGGACACCAGCACAAAATAGAATTAAACTAGTAGGCTTTGGGAAATCTCGATAATTTGTTTCAAATGTAAAATGCATTCTATTATCATCTTTATGCTGTATTTTCTTTGGATTAAAAATTGATCTCAGAATTTTTTTAATTTTAAATCAATTTTTTTTGTGTTATATGAAAGATGATAAAAATTATTTATTTATGGGACTAGTGTAAAAAAAGCTGCTAAAAAAGTCGTATATTGTAAATTTTAATGAACATATGACTAATCGAACTCATTTGTTTAAAAATGTCCTGTTTATTGTTATAGAAGCAGTGCAGTACATAATTAACATTAATAATATTAACAGTTCTTAAATGCTAAGTGTGCTTTTTCAGTTATATTACAAAAATATATCATGTATGTGTTTTTAGCAAGTATTTTTTTCATATTGGCCTGAAAAAATATTTTTCATAACTCTTTAACGTAGATTGAACAACTTTGATTTTTGTGTTCGTTTTTATTTTTTAATATGATTCAATGGTAATACAGCTTGAAGTTGTGAATAGAATTGTATTTTACATTTGAAACTAATTATCGAGATTTTTTCAACGCCTACTAGTTTTATTCTATTAAATATAGTATTGATGTCCGTAAATTACCATTAAAACTGCAATAACTCGAGAAATATTAGTTTTAGACATAATATACCTTCATTACTTTTTAAAGATAATTAAATTATTGATAAGACAATGTAAAAATGTATATGTATTAATTTAAAAAAATTGACATATTTGTATTTGGCGTTTAGTTAAATGGACTGGGCCTAAGAAACACCCTGTCTATTATTTTCAAATTGTAACTAGTCAGCAATCACTATGACACTATTGTCGAACAATGTTTTAAAGAAATTTGTTGTGACATTGCTACTTTGTGAAATATTAATATTTTTTTAATGTCCTATTCCTGTCAATATTTTCATAAAAACTTAAATAACTCAAGAATATTGATTTTAGGTATAAAACACCTTCAATGTTTTTGAAAAAAAAATTAATTTTGCATTTAAAAATTGCAAAATATACAGGGTGAGTCACGACGACGCGTCAGAGTTTTATGGCAAAACGGTATACAGGCTGTCACACAAAAAACGCCGCAAGCTGTAACTCCGTTATTTGCGGTCCGATTTTGGTGAACAAAAAACTAAATGAAATGTCTCCTCAAATACTATAAACTGAATTGGATTTCAATTTTTTTCAAGGTCAACTTAAATGTCAAACGATAGTCAATTTTTTTTTTCCAAATGGCACCATCTATTTTTTTTTTACTATATCTGGTAGACATTATTTTTCTGAATTCAATGATGTAATCATAAGTTAATTTTAGTGCAAAACTAATAAAAAATAAAAGTTTAACTAAAATAGGTTATGTTTCACAAAATTTTCAAGCGTGCTGTGGAAAACAAAAAAATCTTAATCAACAAATATCATTTAAATACCACACTGAAGTTTAATTGACTATCGTTTGACATTTAAGTTGACCTTGAAAAAAATATGGTGTGTAATATAAGAAAGAAAAAAAAAGTATAAAAAAATTATTTAAAATTTGAGTTTTAATTTTGCGGCAAAGGACCACCTCGCAATTTTTTGTTGTACCCGAAGTCGGAGTCGGTACATTTTTTCCGACTCCGACTCCACTGACCAGAAATTTCTCCTAAACTCTGACTCCGACTCCACAGCCCTGGATCTAACCGCGACAGAAGTTTGACAATATATACCGTTTCACCATGAAACTCCGTGGCGTCCGTCGTGACTCACCCTGTATAGGGTGTTCGACTTTTAAAAAAAAAATATATATACAGGGTCCTGCATTAGTGCGTCGGGCTTTCATAGCGCCCCGCCCGTAGGAGATAGAAAAAAAACTTAAATACAAAAAGTTATTGGTTTCAAAAGATCTACGTCTTAAAATTATTTTCAGCTATACAGGGTGTCCCATTTTCGTGCCATAACAAAAACAAAGATTTTTTTAAATGGAACACTCTGTATATTTTTAGGTCTTCGGATGTCATTTTTTAACCTCTACATGAATGTCTTTTCGTTTTTTGATTTTGTGTCAGGGTTGCCAACTTATTAATTTTTTTCCGAAAAATCTGACATTAGCAGGCCCAACTTTAAAAAATCGTAGCGACCTCGTTTCTTGAAGTTAAGAAATAAGTTTTATCAATAATGTTAGTTCGGTTAGGGAGCAACATTTTAAAAATAAAAAATAAAAATTTATTGATACAGGGTGTTCACAAAAAAATGCCAAACTTTCCAAACTTCAAAGTGACATAACTTGATTTTTTCAAATGTAAACACCCTTGTTTTATTATGCTATTCGATAGCATTTTTTTTTCCCTTCAATTTTTATGGGGGGTGTCCTATGTCTAAACCCCGT